>CM053593.1:387108965-387138197 GCA_028646575.1 Pseudocheirus occidentalis | reverse complement strand
CCTTCCATGTGGAGAGTTTGCTACATTTTGTGATCCAAAACTATACCAGCATATTCATAACCATCATGGGTGTTGTGAATATCTCATTATTGATACAGTCTCTGACCCACTGTTCAGTGCCTTCACAAGGACTAACTGGTGACCCTCTGGCCCAGAGGGCATCACCTTCTTAGAATCCCCAGCTTTCTTTAGGTGCTTCTCAGTAGGTCATAGTGGCTGCCCCTCCACATCTCAGAACAAGGTTTTGTATGAAAATGGAATGGCCTCCATCTTTCTATTTAGGTGTGAGATGGAATCAGGCCATGGTATCTTCCAGGGTCACCAAACTTTCTCTGAGCCTGTTTCCTCATTTGTAAATGCTGTCCTTTCCAGTGCTCCTCTAGATGTGAGATTCTGTGAACTAGGCAGCATAATGTGTAATAAAATCAACTGAATACCCACACTTAGAGTCAAGAAGATCTGAGTTCAAGTCCTGCTTCTGAGTCTTACTAGCTGTGTGTGAGCAAGGAACTTAGCTTCTCTGGACATCTGTAAGATGTTATGTTGAAGCAGCAAACCTCTAAGAAACTTCCCAGCTCTGCATTAGCAGCTTACACATGTCAAGGATCTACCATTTCATCATGGTGCAAACTCACTCACCAGGGCAGGTCTCTACTGTCTGTGATTTGTAGGCTTAGAGAGCTGCCCGAGGGAAGTGAAAGAGCAGGATTTGAACACACATCTCTCCACATCCATCACTCTATTCAGTTCCTGACTTTGCCTTGTTCTTCTGACAAACAAGGTGAAGTCTCTGGGCTGCCCCATGCCTGGTGTCTCACAAGGTCTGGGAAGCACCACCTGAGTATTTGGGGGAGTGAGAGGTCCCATTGGGCTACAAAGGAAAGTGAGGGAGCCCTCACCTCTGGAAGCTTTCCTCCTGCAGCAGGCTGCGGATGGTCTGGAGGTCACCCACGTAGGCCGCATCATGCAGGCGGGTGTCCTCACAGTGCTCAATCGGGTGGTCACAAAACTGTTCCCGCAGCCACTCCTTCAAATTAGGACCTGCACTAGAGAGAGGGGGCTCCTGTTAACTGGGGAAGGGGGTGTTACAGCTTGTCCCCCAAAGGTGAGAAAGCTCAGCACTAATAATTCAATAACTTCCTTTATCCCAGTGAACCTTCATGTCTTAGCCACCCTGCCCACAAAATGGCATCTCCATCCTTCCATTCAAATTCAGGTGCCCTCTCTGAGGGCAGAGGACCTGAATTCGAATCCTGGTTCTGCCCATTACCATCTATGTGACCTTGGACAAGACACCAAAGGTCTCTGGGTCTCAGCTTCTCTGTATTTTGTAAAATGAGGTGGGCTAATGACCTCTGGGGTCCCTGCCAGCTCAAGAGCCATGCTCCCATGATCCTCCACTGCACAGGCCCTTTGCTTTTCATGCCTGGATTACTGCAAAAACTAACCAAGGATGCCCATTCTTGGGAGCCAGTGGAAGATAGAAGTTTGAGCCTCCTGGCCTCATCCAGCCCCCCCCCCCCATTTGTTCCGTCCCTGGCTCTCTCAGATGTAACTGTGGAGGCTGAGCTGATGGCACCAGCAGAAAGTGTTGGCAAAGAGACCATTCCCACCCTCTCTCAGTTACCCTACTCTCTCTCATCTAATATGTCAGTGGGAGATTTTAAAGAGCCAGATGGACCTGGGTCTGGGCTGGGGGGGTGGGAAGCTGGGAAAAAGGCTGACTCAACTATGCCTAGAGAGTTAATTGGATAGAAGCTCAGGCCGATGCATGAATTGTAGAAGGGGTCAGTCATGCTCAGCCCAGGCCAGCATGGAAACCAAGCAACTACCTTCCCAATGGTCCTGAATGAAGGAACAAATTAACAAGAGAAGAACTTGATTAGCAGCATCCAAACTGGAAACTGACTCCTCCAAATCCCCACCTAGTTGGTCCTAATTTTACCTTATGGAGGAACAAGAAGTTGGCTCCCTCTTGTGCATGACAGTCATTAAAGGCTATGAAGACCACCATCATGAGGACAAACTAAAGCCTGGCTACCTGGAGGCTAGTCCCCACCTGACCGTTAGCATGCTGGGTGTGCATGGGAAATTCACCTGAGCATTCTGGTTGTGGCTTCCTCAAGAATAAAGGGAGGGATTTCTTTTTTCCCATTGTTCACTCCATTAATTATAACCCTTCTAAGCAACCAGACTAATGTCCAATGTGAAAGTATTTGCAGGTCCTATACTTGATGCTGCCATGGGGGGGGGGGGAGTAGGGAGAAGGAGGGGAGAAAACTTGAAACTCAAAGGATTGTGGAACTGAATCTTGTAAACTAATAGTAAATTAAAAAATCAATTTAAAGCAAAAGAATAAAGGGATGGGAATCCAACTGAATGGCTTTGAAACTGGCTTCTCCAGGTCTTGTATGCCATCTCCCACCATTTGGAAGGCTCTCCCTACTCACCTCTCCTTCTTGGAGTTCAAGGTTCAGCTCAAGGGATCCTCCTCTCCCTTTCTCTCCCACCCCTCCCCCAATGGCATCCAGGCCTCCCAATTACATGGTACTAATTTTGTGTTCACTTACCTGCAGATACGATGCTCCCCTCACAAAAACTTCTTGAAGACAAGGACTATTTTGTTTTGTTTTGTTTTGTTTTTAATTACTGTTGTGGTTACCCCAGCACATAACACAAAATCTGACACAAAGCTGTTCTTTAATAACCACTGCTGAATTGAATTGGATTTTACGATTCAGTGGGAGGTGGTGAAGCCTCACGGCCAGAGAACTAGGCTGGAAGCCAGGAAAGCTTAGGTCCTGACTCCATCACATACTAGCTGTGTGACCTTGGACAAGTCATCTACACTCTACATGGTCAGGGCAATTCTCTTAAGACTCCAAATAGTAGAGAAGGTGCCAATGGGAGTTTCCTGACCTGAGAAGTACAGTCATGGGAACACTTCTCATCCCTAGCCCAATGTTCATCCCTCCCAAATCTTCTCTTATCAAGAGGACCTGATCAGAACACAAACTAAAGCTCTCTGCTATGACTGGGACTGCATAAAATTGAAAAGAAAAGAAACAAAACAAAACATTAAATCTACATACCACAAAGAAAAAAAAGGCTAAGAAAATTGTGGTTCACAAATACTGTGGAACATTATTGTACTGTAAGAAATGAGGAATGTGATGACCAGAGAGAAGCATGAAAAGATTCATATGCACTGATGTACAGTGAAGTCAGCAGAGCCAAGAGAACAAGGGACACAATGACTCCAACAACAAATGGAAAGAACAAAAACATCAGAAGTGAAAGTTACAAAGAGCAAGCCTGGCTCGGAAGGGGAGATGCTGCCAGAAGATACTCCCAGCCCACACTCTCTGCAGGAGCGGAAGCCCACGAGTGAGCCAATGAGTTTTCAATGTATCCATCTATTGTGCTGATTTCTTTTATTTCTTTAAAAATATAAATCCATTAAATAGGATTATAGATTAAGAATAGGAAGAGACATCAGCAATTATCTTACCCAGGGATTCTTAACCTGGCATCCAGAAACTTTTTTTTTTGTAATTCTGTTGCAAAATAATTGATTTTTTTTGGTAATCCTAGATATGCTATTTTGTGCATTTTAAAACATGATGCTTGGAAAGAATCTATAGGATTGCTCAGACTTCCAACGAGATCTACAGCACAAGAGAAAGGTTATTCTAGGAACTCTGATCTAGTCAAATCCTCCCATATCACAGTCGAAGTGAAAGAAAAGTATTGTCTAGGACCACAGTCATAATAAATACCACACTGGAAGGTGTCCGAGATTATTGATCATCTAGTCTCATCTCCTCCATTCTGAGGACCAGAAAGGGAAATCAGAGGCCCCAAGGTCACCCAGCCTGGTTCCTTCCACTGTCAACCTCCTTCCCCTTGTCTGGATGGCAGAGATGAGCCACTGAAGATGGTCCTCCCAACATGGAAGCAAACCTAAAATGGCAGGGCTGGAAGGGGCCAATTCAGATGGGGAAACTGAGGTGCTGCCTAAGGTCATGAGGCCAGCTGGCGACAGAGCCAGGGCTACAGCCCATGCCTTCTGACCATCCTCCAACGAAAGTGAGCTTTCTATGGAAAGAAGGCTTTCTCTCTCTCTCCCATCTCTTCTCATCTGCCCCTAAATTTCACTGCATACCTCCATTGCTCCCCATTTCTGCAGTATTTGAAGAATGTGCCCAACAATTGTGATAAGGAGGCAGTGGAAGCAGCCTGATTCCCAACCAGCTGAACAATAAGCATGTTTATCCTCCCAGCACTCCGGGGGAAAAAGGGTCTATCAACAGCCAGAAAAAAGAGACTGGTTGGGAGAGGTCCAGGGTCACACAACTAGTGAGTGTTTGAGGCAGAATCTGAACTCAGCTCTTCTTGAGCCCAGGCCCAGCCTTTCCCTTTCTTTACACCCCTCCACCCCCCCAATCACCTGGCTAGCTCCAGGTCCTTAGATCTAGACAAAAGCCCCTGCCTCAAGAAACTTGGGGGGGGGGGAACATGTCCCATAGCGAGTATCCACCAAGTTTTGATGGAGTCCCATTGTGTGGAGGAGAACACCAAGGCTCAGAGATGCCCTCAGGGGCCAGGCCCACTGTCACACATCCAGGAAGTGTGGGGCAGACCCAGGCTTTGACCTGCAGCTCCTGACTCCATTAATTCCACTACATCTGGCAGGTCTCGGGATTTGACTGGCCTGAGGCTGGTCAGTGACGACCATAGCTGCCATTCCCAGTTCTCTGAGCCTGGCAAAGCACATTTTCTGCTTGGCACCTCTAGCCTCACCCTGCTTGCGGGCAGAGCCCCAAAAGGAAGGGCCCGGGGGCCCTCAGTGGTCTCTGGCTGCCCCTGGGCCAGCGATTTCGGTTCCACCCTCCAGGCCCGAGCAAAGACTAGCAGCCAAGACAGGTGGCAACTCCCTCCGAAGCTCCCCCCCCACCCCCCGCAAGCTAGGCTCGGTCAAGGTATCGGGGTGTCAGAGGGGCAGGCCCGAGGCGGGGGCATGCTCCAGGAGCCAACGTCCCCCAGACTCGGAGCTGGGGCCACTCCCAGCCCCCTCCACCCCCTCCCACACGGAAGGGGCCCTCGAGCCTGGCACATTACCTGCATTCCCCTCCGTGGCTCCGAAGGGGGCCCCCCTCCAGCCACTGGGCTGGGTTTCCAGGCTGTCGCCAGGTTCCCTCGGCTGGGACCCGGGGCCAGCGAGGCGGCTGTCCGGACAGCTCCCTTCGGCCATCTGTCAACGGGCCGCAGCACCAGCCCCGAGCCTTCCCCTCCCCCTAGCAGGGAGCCGCGGCCAAGCCCAAGGCCAAGGCCATGGCCAGGGCGGCCCCTCCCCGCCTGCCCGCCAGCCTAGGCCCGCCCCGCTCGGCCTCTGCCCAGCCCTCCCCGCGCCTGATCGGCGCCGTGAGCCGCCCAGGCTGCGGCGGGGGCTGCTGCGCACGGGCCGCCGCGTCCTCGGGGAGCCACCCGGGCGGGGGAGGATCCCTGGGGGAGGAAAGGGCAGTGGGCGGCTCGCTGGATCCAGCGCTCGCAGCCGGCTTAAAGGCCCCGCCACCCCCCCGCCACTCCCCCCCGCCCCCCGCCGCCTCCGCCGCCTTCAGCCAACGGGCCGATTCCTGGGGCAGCCGCTGGCACCGGGGGTCGGGCCCCACAGCCGGGCCACCGCCCACCTGGTCTCCATCTCTGCCCGTCTCTTCTCCGGCGATCGTATGGGGGCGGAGGGGGGGCGCGGCTGTGGCCCTGGGGAACTTCCCAGAAGGGGCGAGGTGGCCCCTTGGGCATCAGCTGGCAGAGCAGACCACCTCCTGACCAAGGGACCCACGTGAGCGAGCGCGGTTGGGAGCTGGCGTCCTGTCCAGGGTCCTTCATTCTGTCCCGTTTGGGTGGAGTTCTCCAGCCCCACTAACTGGACCACACTGCCCTCCGCTCACGGCTATTTTTATTATTATTATCCCTCTAATTTCAGGCCCTGGATAAGCATTTATTAGGCACCTAATAGGTGCCCTGTACTTGGCTAAACCCTGAGGTGAGCCAATCTCTGCCCTCCAGGACCCCGATCCTAGGGGGAGGCTATAAGGAAACAAACCCATAGGAGCCAGGTCCAGCCGGTCGTCTAGGCCAGAGCCGAGGCTCTGGGATTTCCAGGGACTGGAGGAGGCTGCCCCTAGGAGGTGCGATTGTAGCCTGGACTTTCAGGGTTGAGGAAGCCAGTAGACAAGAGAAGGAGAGGGAGCGTGGAGCCTTGGGGGACGGCCGGCGGGAGAAAAATGCCCGGAAATGGAGCGCTTTGTGGCTTTGGGCGAGGAACTGCAGCGAGTCTAGTATCGGTGGATAGTTCTGGGGAAGGGCGAAGAGGGGGCTGAGCAGCGGGTCGTCAAAGGCTCTGAATGTCAAAAGCGCTCTACATTCTGTACTGGAGGAAATAGGGAGCCACCTAGTCTAACACTTTAAGATCTGCAGTTTTTAAAATGCTATCTAGTTTGAAGCTCCTAACAAAAAAAACAGAAATAAATACATACAAACCTCTCAAGGTGGTTGTAAGGATCAAGTGTTTCACATCTCACTGGACCCTCACAACCATCTTGAGAGGTTTATATGTATTTATTTATGTTAATTTATTTATATATATTATTAATTATTTTATATCTTTTAATATATTATATATTTTATTTATTATCATTAATTGTCCCATTGTAGAGATGAGGAAACTGAGGTTGAGAAAAGTATTTCCCCCCCCCCTCCCAAGGTGACACAGTTGGTGAGTGTCTGACCTGGGATTCAGACACAGGTCTTCCTGAACCCAAGTCCAGATCTCTTACCCTGGTAAAGGCGTGGGTGGTCACCGGGTCACAAAGGACATGGAATGAAAGGACTTCAGAGAACTGAGAATTCAAAAGATGATGTAGCAAAAAGACCTTGGCACCCTGGGCTAAGAGCTAAGAGCTGGTCTCCTATTCTGCCACCAGGTAAGCCTGGGCAAGACGCTACCCTTTGTAAAGTGAGGGCTTGAATCCAGTCTCTTAAGTATGAATAGATCAATTTAATAAGCATTTAATAGGTGTCCTTGTGCCAGGTATGGTGTTATAGGCTGGGGATAGGAAGAAAAACTGAAAACAGGTGCCCCCTTCCAATAGATACCCTTGATCCACCCCATCTTCCCCAGCAGTTGCCCCTAGTTTTCAGTGTCTTCCTGTCCCCTGAATCCTGCCCTGCCTCCTGTAAACAAGCTCATGCTTCTCCCTTCTTAAAAAAGGACCCCCCCTTCAATCTTCCACTACCTCAAGCTGCCATCCAGATTCTCTGCTCACCTCAACTAAACTCCATGAAGTTGGACCCGCAGGAGCTTTAGCTTTCTTTTCTCTCACTCTCTCTAAACATCTGAAGCTGGCTGCCCCCTTTAGCATTCACCTGAATTCACTCTCTGCAATTACCAGGGATTTCTTAATTAAGGCCAAATCCAGGGGCCTTTTCTCCACCCTCCTCCATCTCTCAGTAGCCTTTGAGACTATCTGCCTTTTCCTCCCAAGCTTCCTGGAAGCCTTGTAATCGCCGGTCATGCCCACAGATGGCGGTTGTCCCGAGGCTCCATCTCCACATTCTTTCTTGGCCAGTTCATTAGTTCCCATGGGCCCAATGATCACCTCTCTGAAGAGGCCTGGGCTCCCACATCTGTATTTCTTCCTCCAGTTTCTCTCCTAAGCTTCAGTCCCACATCACCACCTGAAGCCTAACCTGCCCAAATTGGGGGGGGGGGGGAGTCCTCTGTGAGAGAGATGATGTGAGCTCCTCATCTTTGCTCCTCTTCCAGATTCCCCTATTGCTGTCAAGGGCACCCCCAGCCTTCCAGGCCTCCAGACTGGCATTCCTAGCATCATCTTTCTTGTCCAAGGTCAAGATAGCAAATGTCAGGATTGAGATTTGAACCTCAGTCCAGCCGCATTCTTTCCACTGTTCCAGACTGCCTCTTGTATTACATTGTTGTAGAGATGTCCACTGACTTCTCTCGGCGCCCAAGTTACAGCCTCTAGCTGCCTACAGTAGTCCTAGCACCATCTAAAAAAAAACAAACCAACAACAAAACAAAAGCAAAATAACAATTCTTTGTGATTTTGTAGTTTTATTGGGAGTCTCTCACTCCAGAGATGCTCATGGGACTCTTGTGCCCCATTAACTTGTGAAAGCGTAAGGACTGTGGAGAGCTCCTCAGGGGTGAAGGTGAAGTGTGTCTCACCTCACCCCTTCAATCCGAACCATCGACCAAATTTTCTCCTCACCAGTGTCTCTGACATGCTACAAAGGCAGAGCTGAGAGCTACATACTCAGTCCCCAGCTCTCCCTGTATGGAACATGCTGTTTCTTTTAATCAGCGGCAGCTCATGGCCCTTTTTGTCTTTATTTTATGCTGTATATTCTAGCTGAGAATTTCTTGTAATCAGAACTCACTTGGGTGGCAGGAAATTCTGTGGGGTCAGCCCCTGATTATTTCTGTAATTAATTGCTTGCAGTGTATTGTGAATAAAAGTGTTTCTGACAAGTTTTAAATTTTAAAAAATCCTGGTTTCTCCCACAAACACCCAGTCAGAGTAGCTGCAGGGTGATTTCTTTGCACAGACCTCACCAAATTGCATGGCTTATGCCTGTTTCCCAGAGAGTTATGATGCCCTAAATGGGAGGTGCCTGGGGGAGACCTGGGAGCACACTCAGACATTCTGTAACTGGTTGGGAGGAGGCTTTCAGCTGTATAATGACAACCAGGGTGTCTTCAGAAAGGCCTCAATCAGCTTCTGCCCCCTTTCTTCCTGCTTTTCACTGACTCCTTCATTCATGGTATCTGGTGAGAGACCAGGCAGTGAGGGGCAAGGCCCTGGCACTTTGTCCCCTCTGTGGCCTTGTGGCCCCTAGAATCAGGCCTCCAACCATGGCCTTCTGCCTTTGCTGTTTGCTGTTTTAAGTGAAGAGAGTGCAGTCTCCAACTCAAAACAACCCTACCAGAAGGGCCCACTGTGGGGGAAATTCAAGGGAGCCATTTTACACAGGATCTCTGCCAGGCTCCTTTGTGGCTCTCCCCCAACACGAACGCATGGGCTCTTGGTTTCACTTGTGTAAACCATTGAAGAAACATCTACACCAGCAGAGAATGTCCAGGAGGGTCTATAAATCACCATCTGTGATGAGACCTTGAGAAAGCTGAGGATGGGAGGATTATCCTTCCCTTAACCTTCACAGGTCAGGGATGGATAGGACAAGTACACTGGAGCTCAAAGGGGCCTCAGAAATTCCCTCCCAGAAGTCCCTTCATTTCCTAATGAAGAAACTGAGGACGCCCATAGGGCAGTGCATTGTTTAAGATGGCACACTGAGTAGAAGGTAGAACTCAGACTGAGACCAACTGGGAGTCAAGTTCTCTTTCTGCACCCCCATGCTGAGGGTTCCAGGGGTAGATGAGACTTGGTGCTCAAGACCTTGGACATGCCCTTCAGCCTTTCTAGCCTGACCCACCTCCAGAAGAGGGACCAAAGTTCGAAGAGATCTGGCTTCTCTGGAGAAGAAAATCCTGCTTGCATTTCATCTATAAAAATGTGAGCTCAAGACAGGAACCAGACACTGCCCAGGTCCTGCAGAGAGAAGGCCTGCTCTGTGTCTCTGGGGGGCAGGTCTGTAGATCTGAGGGCCTGTTGAGCAGGCTTGCTTTCATGTAACACCCTGCAAACAATGGAAGGCTGGAGTGTGGGAGAGAAGTTACAGTCTTTGTGTGTAACTGCAGCAGCCTTGGGCCCTGGGCTGTTGTTTTCACACAAAAGTGTTCTCTCTGTCCCTCCTCCTCCTCCTCCTCCTCCTCCTCCTTCTTCCTCCTCTTCCTCCTTCTCCTCCTCTTCTTCCTCCTCCTTCTCTGTCTGTCTCTGTCTGTCTCTGTCTCCGTCTCTCTCTCTCTCTCTCTCTCTCTCTCTCTCTCTCTCTCTCTCTCTCTCTCTCTCTCTTCCCTTCTCCCCCTCTTTCTTCCTCTCTCTCACTCTTTCCCTTTCCTTCTCCCTTTCCCTCTCCCTTCCTCTCTGTGCAATGAAAGACTGGTGTACCATACAGATGCCTTTAGGATTCAAAACAAAACAAAACAAACTTTCCAATGATTAAAGGCACCATAAGCCACCCTTTAAGTCAGGGTATGGACAGAAAATGCCCATAGTAATTTTATTTAAAGCTCCTCAGATGCCTTCACGTAATATTTCTGCATTGCCCTGGGATCCATGGAGGTGTCAGCAGAGGGACCAGCAAATCCTTCAACTGGAGCAATAAATCAGTAGAGAAGGTTAAGCAGGATGAGTCTATTGAGAAGCAGGCTCATGTTATAGCGTGGCCAGAGCCAGCCTCAGCCATCAGAGGAGCTGAAGTCTGATTCGTGCATGCATCTCTTAAGTGTGTGCGCACAGACTCAAGCCCCAGACCCTGCCCATCAAAGAGCTTCCAAGCTGGTTCTATGAAATGAAGGAAGCAATGAGCAGTAGCCAAGGATTACTTAACTGGCTGTCACCCCCTCCTGGAGGATGTCCCTGATTCCCACCCATGCCCCAGTCAGTTAATCCACAGCATTTATTAACGACCTACTATGCGTGGAACACTGTGGTAAGTGCTGGCGATACAAAGATAAACAAAGCCTACCCTCAAAGAGCTTACAGTTGAAGGGGAGGGATAATGCACAAACAAGTGTGTTCACGCAACACGTATGGAAGGTCATCCTTGAGGGAGGTGCCAGCAGCCTAGGGCCTCCCAGCTGCCCCTTGCCCCTCCTTTCTCCAGTGTGTTCACTATCCCTCCCATTCGGGGGTTATCTGACAATTGGACGAGCATGCCACCTATTAATTTATCTAAACCTTCCATCAAAAACATTAAACAGCACAGATGCTGGGGCCCTCCACTAGAGACCTCCAGCCACAGTGATGCTGAAGGCTTAATGGGCCATCCTGGTTTAGGGTCATTCAGCCAGGGGTACATCGAATTGAACCTTCAGTGTTGGGCTTGGCCGTGCGCACCTCTTGGAGGAAGGGCATTAAAAGCACAGGGCAGCAGGATGGTGGAGGGCTTCCAGATTGTACCATGTGAGGAGGGAATAGGGAATGTCTGGCCCGAGACAGAAGACTGGGAGGGAGGGGGTTAGTTTTAACATTGGGAGGAAGGGCTGTCATGGAGGAAAACGATGAGACCTCACAGGATCTGCTTAGCTCCAGGGGGGAAGAATTAGGAGTAAACACTGCAGAGGTGAATTTAACTTCCTGGCCATGAGAGTTGTGCCAAAGAAGAGCAGACACCATACTGTGAATGGAAGGGGATCCTGGCTCATTTTTGGCTCTGACAGAACAGCCCAGAGTTCTACTGATTTGGAAAGTCTGGGGTCTGCACCTAGCCACGAACTCTAGGTCTGTCCTCAGGCTTGGCCAGCAGAGATCAGAGGGACTCACACTAACACATGGTATGTGGTTGGTGTAGTTGTTCACAGCAATTTGAGATGACTGGTCAACTGAGGAAGAAAGTATCAAGGACCCAGAGCGGTGGAAAGAGCCCCAAGCTTCACCCTCCTTCCTCAGGCGATCAGTGGTTTGGCTCTGCCTGAGCATACTTTTTAGACTTAGAGCTGGCTGGCTCATTAAGCCTCTTGCGTCCTGGGTGTTCCACAAAGCTTAC
Source organism: Pseudocheirus occidentalis (assembly GCA_028646575.1). Taxonomy (NCBI): domain Eukaryota; kingdom Metazoa; phylum Chordata; class Mammalia; order Diprotodontia; family Pseudocheiridae; genus Pseudocheirus; species Pseudocheirus occidentalis. The sequence continues at coordinate 387,126,503 of CM053593.1, read as the reverse complement.
AGTAGCCTCTGAGTCATTAGAACAGTGTAAAGTAGGAGAAAAAACAGGGAACTTGGAGCCAGGAGCTCTGGGTTCGAGTGCTGAGGCAAGTGAATTCCTTAGTTCAAACAAAGACTGAATTAATCTCTGCACTTAATGTCGGGAAGGTCCATTGAAAACCAAACAATACAAAGTGAGTGTGAGCTGCTGTTTGGCCCCATAACCATTTGATGAGGTAGGTTTGTGCACAGAGGTTGATTGGCTTGGGTTTAGTCTTGCTCTTGATTTATGGGTTCCTTTTTTAGCCTTTTACTAGAAAGGAAGAGAACTTGATGCCACGTCTTTCCTGAGCTTATTTTAGAAAGGCGCTTTAGTGCTCCGAGGACTGTGGAAGTATTCAAGCCTAGGCTTCTCGCTGGACTGGACCTTAGGGGCCCACACTTGACAGCTAAGGAAAAGGAAGCCCACATTGGTGATGTGACTCAGCAGCACAGATCCCAAGTTGAAAAGGAACTGAGGGGCCGATGGTCCAATCCCCTCCTCTGACAGAAGGAGGAAGCTGAGGCTCAAGGACTGTCCCGGGGTCACCCAGATAGTCAATCACAGTGATGGGATCAAGATGAGCCTAGCTTCTTTACTGACTGCATGAGGAGATTGAGAGACAGGGGTCAGAGGGGCTCCCCCAAGGACATACGGTGAGTTCCAAAGAAAACCAGGACTAGAAGTGGGGTCTCCTCTGCTCTCTCTAGGAGACCCCACTGTCTCTTCCCAGAGCCCTCATGTCTGCTTCTGTGTTCTGTCCCAGGCCTACCGCATAGCAGTCTTTGGCAAATGTTTATTTTTTCTAGTATCATAGCAAAGAAGTTCTAACTTTCGCCAAAGTTAATATTTCTTTCTATGAAAGATTAATAATGCCTCATATTTATACAGCCCCATTTTGCTCAGGAGGCCAGAGTAGCTTACACACACCAGCTCATTAATCTTTATAATACCTGAGTGGTATAAGGAGGGCTTGGTTTTGACATCCATTGAAAGCTAGCATTCCTCTTGACCTGGAAGATCTTTCTTCTGTCTGGGGGGCTTGGGCTACGTCTAAGCACCAAAAAAGCCAAAGAGCCCTTGGACCAGAGGGAGAGCTCGCTCCAGGTAGACACAGGCTTAGGGCTGGATGGAGAGGAAGGCGGGTGAGCCGAGCCGATGGAGAGCTTTCTTCCAAATTCCCATGGTTTCATTTCAGGGTCCTGGCCTCCTTCTCCTCCAAAACATCAGCATTGCTATTGACCAAGGGATTGTGAGCGATCCATTGCTCCCACTGCCCTGGTCACAGGGTAGAAAAACAAAGGGCTCAGCTCGAACACAAATAAATGTCACTTACTAGAAAATAAAAATACCTTTTCAAATATCAGGTAAAGGAGGAAAATGAGGCTTTTTGTTTGAGAAGGGGGGGGGTGAAGGACACCGTCTAGCATTTCTGTAGAGCTTGAAAATTTGTGAATCTCTGCCCAGTGCCCGTGTGGTCCTCACCTCAACCCTGTGAAGTGGGGGCTATTACCACTCTACAGTCGAGAAAATGGAGGCAAGCAGAAGTGAAGTGGCTTGCCCAGGGTCACATCGGAAGCAGAACTTTTAGTTCAAGCCTACTTGATTCCAAGTCCTGAGATCTATCCACTGTACCACCTCTCTTCATCTGGAGGAAGAAGAAGAAGAGGAGGAAGAAGAGGGGAAGAAGGAGGAGGGGGGAGATGGAAGAAGGGTAGAAGGAAGGGGAGAAGAAGGAAGGTGAGGAGGAAGAGGAGAAGGAAGGAGGAGGGGGGAGGAAGAGAGGGAGGAGGCAGAGAAGGAGGAAGGAGACAGAAAAGGGTTATGCCTTGCTTCCTTCAGAGCTATGACTACTGAAGACTTCATTTAAACTCAGTTCCCAGAAAAGTGGATGTCAAGCGCTGTCCTGGACACCCACAACCTGATGTCCAACACTGCTGGCTGTGAGAACAAAAGACAGTTTTGCTTTCTCACTTAGCACTCACTATGAACCTTCAAACTGGGCGATCTATAGTAGCTTCTATGAGCGCCCTCTCTTGTCAAGCTAATCCCCTGAATGAAGGGCACGACCAATGGTCCCTTCTCCTTTCTCATTGCTGCCGGTGTATAGGACCTCGGATACAATGTTACAGACTAGCATAATAATAATTGAGATTTAGAAACTGCTTTAAAATTTGCAAAGCATTTTATGTATATATCTAATTTGAGCTTCACAACAGACCTTTGAGGCAGCCACAGGCATTCTTTTTATATGAATGTAATATGAATGAAAAAATAATTTTCATATTACATATGAGGAAACCTAGGCCAGAAAGGTGAAAGGGTCTAAGGAAAGATTCAAGCCTTCCTGCCTCCCAGTCATTTCACTAGGTCACATCGATCAGACTTGTGAAAGGCAAAGCCTCGTGAGAGGCAAGGTGGTGCATTTATAGGAAAGGTCAATGACACAGAGAACTGAAATTAAGAATGCCCCCACTTCCTTGGCTGAGTGCTAGTATTCAAAGCATGTCCACATGTGCCCTCAGTGAAAGCATGGATTTTGGAAGTGATCTGGAGACTCGGAATCGATGGGGGGGGGAGTGGTAGGGGAGGCGACTCAGAAATGGGCCACTGTTCTCTGCAAAAGGATGAGCCACAAGGAAAAGCACCTACTGAATAAACTTTGACTCAAATCATCCCCCAAATGGGCACATGCCCCAAGGAGGAGGAAGACAGATGCCAAGAGCCTATGATGTGCCCCAAGTCATGGGGACACTCTCTGTGATTGTCAAAGTATCTGCCTTTTGACTAGCAAATGGCTGAGAAATGTCTTGAAATATTATTGTGAAGTAACAAGTGCTGACTATCAGGAATTTGGATTGGCTTAAGCTGGTTTGTATGAATGAACCTGGAGAAAAACAAGCAGATCCAAGAGTCCAATCTACGCCATGACTACAACAGTGTAAATGGAAAGGTCTCTGAAAGGAAGTCAGGCTGTGAGGTGCCCAGGAGCTCGTTCCCTCCTTTGGGTGGGGGAAGGAGACCACAAGGGCACACATTGATGGATGAGTCTCTGCACTGGCAGTTGGGGCTGAGCTTTTGTCTTAGTTACAAGGAAAGATTTAATTCAGGGGAGGAGAGAAGACCATGTCCTAAAATGAGAGATATCAATGAATCTTCTTTGTTGTTGTGTTTTGTTTTTTGAAGAAGAATGGCAAGATGTAAAATGAAAGACATGCAAGATTGAGTCCGAGAAAATCACTGTTTCACTCTCAAGATCACCTTTTTGGAAACTCATTTGAGACTGTTAACAGAGCACAATCCCATCCATGGAGCTTACTGAGAGAAGCCTTTTGTCTCAGCAAGCAGACCAGTAGGGAAAGCTTGCAGTGTGTCCACCATAATTTCATCCAAGAACATCAATGCTGATCCAGGAGGAGTGCCAAGGAACACCACCTCTCATGTGTTTCTTATTACAATGCCATAATGCCACCCAGCTGCCAAAATGATGGACCCAAGGCACGGCCCCATCATGGCACCCCATCCATTCACAAGTCATCAGTGAGTACCTGCTACCACTGGGCTAAAATACAGAGATCTCTGCCTGGGATGGAAAACCAACCAGATGGCTTCCCTCCCCCACAACCCTGCCTTTGCATTCTGAATTCTTCATCCTTCTCCCCCTCATACAGTCTCCATTTCAAACTGGAATGCCGGCTCTTTTGTTTGTGTGACAGTACACATGGACATTATTCCTTCCCACAAGAATCCCCTGATGCCATAGCGCTTGAGTTTGAATCCCAGAGCAGCCACTTACTAAATGTGTGACCTTGGGCAACTCACTTCAACTTTCTGGATCCTCAGTCCCTTCATCTGTAAAATGAAGGGATCAGACCAGCTGATCTCTGCCATCTCCTTTGGCACTAACTAGATCTATGATGCCATGACTTAATGATCTGCCCTCATAAAATTCTTAGTTTTCTTAGAGGCACAGTTCAGGCACTATCTCCTACATAAGACTTTCCTAATGCCCACTCCTGACCCTGAGGTATTAAGACTTCCTCTCTCTTGAAAATATTTTGCATACTTCACTCCTCATCCAGTGACATCTTCACCCAATGGCTAGAGAATACAACGACCACATAGGAAACTCTGAAGTCCTAGTTCCCAGTAGGCTCATGTAAGGTCCTTCCTGGAGAGACATCCTGCAGCTGAGAAAAGGGAGAAGGAAGAGGAAGGTCTTACCCTGATGCCCTTCAGCTGGCAGAGAAAGGGAATTGGATATACAGATTGATACTGAGAGAGAGGAAGCTAGTCCAAAAGGGAAAGTCAGAGGACTAGGCAGGAGACAATGAACTGATTAGGGAGAGTTTATATAATTTTAATTATATCCCAGATCCTATTCAAACCCAAGTTTTGAGCCCAGAGAAAATTAAATGAGGAAACCAGACAATATTAATAAGAGGTAGACAGTGGCCCTGGACTCAAGTCATAGAATTATAAAACCCAGAGCTGGTAAAGTTACCAGGAGCCATATGGTCAAATGTGTCCCTGTTTCAGAATCTCCCATCATCTACAAATGCTCCTCTAGCCTCTGTGTAAAGCCCTTCAGGGAGGGGAAACTCCCTCAGTCTTGAGGGGACCAATTCCACCTTTGGGTATCTCCAATTGTCAGGAAGCATTTCCCCTCCCTCACCCTGACACCAAGGTTTCAAACCTCTATGGTTTCCACCCATTGCCCATTTTCCTGCTCTCTAAACTAGGGAGCAAATGTGTCTGATTGTCTTCCACAGGAAAGCTCTCATCTTCTCTTTCAGACTAACTGTCCCAGTTCCTTCCTTGATACTGCAATATATGGCGTGAGTCCTAGGACTCCCCACATCCAAACTGCCCTTCTTCAGATACCCTCTGACTCTTCTAAGTCCTTCCTGAAATGTAGCACTCAGAATTGAATGCAATATTTTAGGTCTGCTCTGACCAGGCCAGAATACAGGGGGATTAGTCCTAGGAACCGCCTTTCCATTCATCCAAAACATGAAATTAGCTTTCTGCTTGCCTTCTCTCACATTCCTGAGCTTCCAGGGCACTCAAACACCCAGATTTTTCCAGACAAGCTGCTGTCTTTTCATCCCTCCCCATCTCATAATTTTTAGAACCCCAGTGTTAGTTTAAAATGTATTTATATGAAATACTTCTTATCAGCTCCATCTCAATATTCTTTTCTGTCAATATCTTTTCGTCCCTGAACTCTTTGGGTCTCCCACTGTGATAACTTTCCCTTCTAGCTCTGTACTCCCCGTTAATCTGACAGTTCACCTTTATGCCAGCCCCTGTCAGAACTGCTATAATTAAGAGAGGTGTGATAAGAGCATCCTGGGCAATCAAGGGCACCGCATTTTAGGAAGGCTGTTGATATGCTGGAGGAAGTGAGGATGATTACACTGAAGAGGAATGTGATCATTGCCATGTGGAAGAGAGGTGGGGTCTTGTTCTGCATGGCACCAGAGAGTGGGACTGGGAGAAGCAAGAGACTGAAGGATGTAAAGAGAAAGCTTTAGGCTCTCCCTAAGAAAACATTTCCTAACAATGAGAGGAGCTGTCTCACATGGAAGGGGTCTGGCTTTATGAAAGATGGCCGGCTCTACTCTGTGAAAGGTCTCTAAGCAGATGCTGCATGCCAACTGGTCAGGGATATTGAGGAAGAGATGACAGTTTAAGTAGGCTTGGGCTAGTACATCTCTGAGGGTCTTTTACATTCTGATCTAAGTCTCTGTATAGGGACCAGCACAGATTCCCAGAGCATCACACTTTTCCAGATGATGTTCAGCCATTAATCACAAGCTTTTGGATCTGGTTATTTAACTCATGCCAAATCCACCTAACTGTGGTATCATGGCAGAGTACTAGATTGGGACTCAGAAGCTCTGGCTCTAATTCTTCCTCTGGCCCATTATAATCTTGACTTTGAGTCATCCATGATTAGGGGAGAGGGGTCTCTGTTTCCTCATCTGTATGACAAAGGGTTAGAGCCGATGTCCCTTAGGATCTCAGGACATCAGTTTTGGTTCTAAAGGCTCCCCAGAAAGTGAACCTGCCCATGAGTACTGCTCCTAAGGAGGGTATCATGGCAAGCAGAGGCCAGCTCAAGTGCATAGGCCGCCCAAGACAGGAAAGGGGTCCTCAGAGCAACAGACAATATTCCTTTTGTTTCCCTCAATTTCTTTCCCAAAGTTGTTTTCTTCCCTTTGTATGAAGTGACAATTTATTTTTTACAAGGGCCTGAACCCAGCCTAGAAATCTCCAAATAAACATCCAGCCATTCATTGAATTTCTAGAGTCTTTCATGCCCTCTCCACTTATCTATCAGGCCAGCCCAAAGCTAGGACCCATCTTCTCCTCTTGGGCTTTGCCTGGAAGACAAATCAATTTCTGAATCTGTCCAGCCCAGGTCTGACTAAAGACTATTTCAATCCCAATAAATTAATAAGAGAGCGTCTCATTTCATAATTAATAAATATCAGCATTAATAGAGTAAAACACAGCTGGCTTTCATTTCTTCCCTCAGTGGTCCATTTGGAGAAGCACTTAAGACTGGACCAGTCCAACATACACATATAATCGTTTTAATTACATCCTGTGAATGTATTTTTCCAGGGAGAAAGATTTCTCAGGGAAAAATGTCGATAAAAGTAACTTTAGAAACTCTGTAATTTTGTGCGTGTTTCCTATAGGAAATCTGTTTAGTTTAAGTCCCGAGTCAGAACACAACCTCTCATAAAGCAAAGAGAGCTTTGAACAGAGTCGCTGACAGCCCCGCCAGAGAGAAACGCAGTCTTGGTGGAGCCTGGGGCGCGAGCTCTGGGGGGACCTCCCGACTCAGACTCTATATCTACTTCTGTTGGTTTGATTGTTCCAAGGTCTTCCTTCTTTTGGTCTCCAAGAAGAAATGAGGAAATGCCCTTTTCTGAGGTGGGTGCTAATGGGTGCAGAAACGCTGCACACAGCCCTACTTGGGCTACGAGCTGGTTCATTTTCCTGCAACACTTCTTCCATCCTCCCTCTCTGTTATTTGTTAATATGTGATGGATTACTGGGGAAGGGGTACAGGGAGGGTATTCTCAAAAATTAAGGTGGTACAGGAAAAATATGGACAACATTTTAAAAGAAAAAAGAAAAACCAGGATTAATTTTTTTTTAAAAGAAGGTTTTCCTAACCTTGGGGACCTTAAAAAGTGGCATCTGAACAAGCATGAATTTACTAAGTGCCTAGGACATATCAGGCACAAGGTGCTCTTAAATATTCAACATTGGATTTAAAGGTCCCAAGCCTTCACTTTCATGTCCAGGTGGGTACCTGCCGTTACATGGAGAAAGATAGATTTCTCATTGTACTGTTCTGCTCTAGAAATGTGATTGTCAATGAGCCTTCTGGTGCCTTACACCAACTTGAAGCATTCTGTGGGAGTTGGATATTTGGAGGCTGAGATGTAAAGAGAGATTTTTACTGGGGGTGGGAGAGGGGCACCAGAAACCATGCCCTGGGCAAGTGGCATCAAACTCTGGTTAACGGGAGGTGGGAGCAGGAGAGCAGCTCAACCCGGCCGTCTGGAAACTTCCTGTTCTAACTAATTCATTTCACTAATTGTGAGCTAGGCTTTGTTAACCCTAGTTCTGAAAGGGTCAAGCCCTGACTTCCTCACCCTGGTTCCCTGCCCTCTATGATTGCCTCCAAGACACCCAATCCCAAAGGACTATCTCATGAGAAAGCGTGCTCTGACTGCTCATGAGTCTCACCTAAAAGTGTGTTTCTCCGTCTAGGACTCATCGGTCATCCTAATAGAGCACAGACTGCAGAGCTGGGAAGGGTCTCCAAGCCCACCTCACCCAGGGATCAGTAGTTAGGTCATGGACTCCTCAGGCAGGCTGGGGAAACCCATGGGCCCCCTTCTCAGAATCAAATTGTGAACACACGGCATTACAGAGATATCAAATATAGGGAAATGCAATCACCAAGTGTTTTACAAACAAGTCCATAGACCCCTGAATAAGAAGCCTTTACCTAGAACAATCCCTCCACTTTACAGCAGGAGAACTGAGGCCAAGAGGAGCCAAGAGCTTGCTTGTCATGCTTATAGCACATCAAGGTTAGCAAAGACGATTGGTCACAGCAGCCCCGTGGCAGCATATATCATTATGTCCATTTTACAGATGAGCAAATGGAGGCACAAAGTGGTTAAGTGACTAGTCCAAGGCAACACAAACAGTAAGCAGTCAACAAGCATTTGCTGAATGCTGGGCACTAGGCTTGGTGCCAAAGATGCAAAGAGAAATGCAGAACAAACACATGAAAGCCCTGCCCTCCAACAGCTTATATTCTGCTCGAGGAGAGGGCACAAATAATGTATAAGAAATATTCAATGACTTTTCAAGGGGAGGAGTGGGAGGAGGGGACCTTGCAAAAAGGCCTCCCTCATGCACAAGTGGCACCTGAGAAGAGGTTTAAAGGAAACCAGAAATTCTGAGAAGTAGGGGCTAGGGAGGAAAAGCATACAGGTGAGGGAAACAGCCCATGCAAAGGCATGGTGGCAGGAGATGGAGCGTTGTGCGCAAGCATCAGCAGGAAGGCTGGAATTGCCTGCCGCGATATAGACGTGCAGAGGATTCACTGGGTGGAGGCAGTCTGGGAAGGTCTTTAAATTCTAAATAGAAGTGTTCTTAGCGGAGCCAGGAATCATCACAAAAAGGTCATTTCTCTAGTTGGCAAAGCAATTTTCAGACACAGGAGCAAAAATGGACCTTAGAGGTTACCTTGTTCAGCCCCTTGTTCCATAAGCTCGGAAATCAAGAGCCAGAGAGGTGCTCTGAGCTGCCTAAAGTTGCCCGGCGTGGGGAAGCAGGGATTTCAAGCCAGGCTTTCTGACTCCTCATTCGACATTCTTTCTGGTTAGCTGGCTGCATTCTCATGATCTCACTTCCTTCCAAAACCCGGTGAAGTCAGTGCCATATTGTCCCCATATTACGGATAAGAACACTGAAGTGGAGAGAGAAGCTAGGTAGGTTACACAGGGTCACACAGTCATCAGGTTTCTGAGGTAGGATTTGAACCCAGGCCTCCTGACCCTGAGTATAGTATTCAGGCTCAGGCCATGGCACGGCTTCATTTTTTACGTTTCCTTTACTCACTGAAAGTTTCTGACTGACAGACACAAAGGTCCCCCCTTGGGGTGGTGTTAGGAACACCCCCAGCCAGAGGCCGTGCAGCTCAGGGGGATCAAAGTCCCAGACTGGGTGTCTCAGGCCAAAGTGAGTCTCAGGCAGAAGCAGCAGCAGCTCCCAATTGATGAAGAGATATCCAGTCCCCGAGCAGGCTTCCCCAGGACAACTTCCATTTGGCTGCTCTGTAGGAAACACCACCTGGGGGAGGAAAAAGGGCCTGAGTGTCTGGCCCGAGTCAAGGCCCCAAGTGTCCTGCATCTGCCCTCACTCTGAAGGCTGGGTCTGATCGCACAGCCCTTTATCTAAGCATGAGAAAATCATAGGAGGAGGTTATTAGGGCTAGGAAGGACCAGAAAGGGAAAATTAGTGGGATAAAGTCCCAAAAGCACAAAATTCAGAATCAGAGGATCTGAGTTCAAAACGCAGTTTTTGTTCATTTCTGCCTGTGTGACCTTGGGCAAGTCAGCTTCAGCTCTCCAAGTATCAGAACCTTTACTTGTAAAACGAGGCGGTGCCAGTGGGGTCTCAACTCTGAATCTATGGTCTTTCCAGGAGGAATCAGAGTCCCCGGTTCTTGTCAAAAGCCTATGTTCCAAATGCACCTGGTCAAAGCCTTGGCACATTAACAGAGCTGAGTTGGGCTTTCCTGTGCTTGGGGGGGGGCATAGCTTAAAAGGTCTTTTGGGTACATAGTAGATTGGGGAGGGATCTCAGCTGGCCCGTCTTTGCCTGATAGATTCAGTGTCCTGGGCAGCTCCCTGCTTACCAAGCCTTAATGATGAATCTTTGCTTCCAAGACCCTAAGAAGAAAATGAAGGAAGCCTTCAGTGTTCCAAGCAGAGCTGGCCTGGGGCCCTTAGGAGACTCTCGTCAGGGATGTTGGCTCTGAGTCTCCAGCCTGGAGGAAGATCAGCTGGTGCCTACAGATCCCACAGCGCCAGTCTCTTACTGATGCCCAGTTCATCTTCTTGTTTATTTTTAAATACATTTTATTGATTTTTTGCCTCATTTTTACATCACCAGAAATTTCCCCTATGTCCCTTTCCACTCTCAGATCCGTCTCATATAACAAAGATTATTTTTAAAGAGAAAAAAAAAAGAAAAAAGGAAAAGGGGAAAAACCAGTAGCCGGCATTTCTGTACATCATTAGGGTGTACAAAACATACCACGTGTGCTAATCCATTTGATGAGAAAAACCCCAAACATCCAACACTCTGATAAATCGGAAAGTCTATGGGGAGCTCCGTGCAGGTGGCCCTGCTGCCTCTGTGGAGGCATGGGATGCGTGTGGGGGCCGCTGTGGGGCTGGAGGCAGATATTCCAGCTCTCACTGGGGGCCGTGCTTCTGTGTGATGTGCTTCATTCACTTTGGGTTGGTGTGGGCATTTGTTCTTCCTGTTTTCATGGTTGTCATCACTATCTTTCCACCCCCCACCCCTGCCTTGGCTCTGATGCCTTCCCTCTGCATCAGATCATCTAAACTCATTGACACTTTTCTAGGGACTTGGGAAATGCCAACTCTTCTCAATCAGATTCAACAAACATTTATTAGACTCCTTCTATGCACACAGCACTCTTCTAGGCACTAAGGTCACAGAGACAAACAACAGGAGCCTGACAACTTGGCTCAAGAACAATGAACGTCTAGAAAGAATGAATGGAAGGAGATGCCCCTGAGCCTTGGACAAGTGGGTGCACAGACTCCAAGGACTGAAATGTGAATGGGGGTGAGGAGGCGTCCACAGTGTTTAAGTCAGGTGTGTGTGTGTGGTGGGGGTTTGAAGCTTCTTTAACTACAGTTGTGGTTCATCCTTCATTCTCAAAGAAGACCATGACATCAGGGAGATGATGATGTGACTTTGATCTGAATGAGGGACGCTATGCAGGGACACCAGCCTCACTTTCTCCTCCAGAGCCGTCTGGGTCCAGTGGTCAGATATCGATCAGGATGCCTGGAGGTGGCCCAGGATGCAATGGGGGACCCTGGCCCTTTTAGGCTAAGGCCTGTTCAGGTTCTCACTTGACTACAGTACCTTGGGGAGCAATCTCTGCTTGGACTTCCATCAGCAAGTCAACCAATCAACCAGCATTTACTCAGCACGTCTTGTTTTCCAGGCACTGGGGATACAGAAGATGAATTCATCCGCATTCCCAAGGAGCTGACATTCTTCCTACTGGGGAAGACAGCAAGAACAGCAAGATAGATGAATATACCGATAGAAAATTAGTGAGTGAAACAGAAAATTAGGAAGAAAATCCCAGGGAGTTTGGAAGGGAGGTCACCAGCAGTCAGGGGAAGCGGGCAGCTCCACACAGGAGATGGTGCTGATCTCCATCCTAAAGGAAGAGAGGTGATGGAAGGAAGGAGGAAGCGCCTTCTGGGCGAGGGAGAGGACCGGTCCAAGGCCCGGAGATGGCAGACTGAGTGGCAGAAGGACCAGAGAGGGCAGTTTGGCTGGGCTGCAGAATGGAGCAGGGGAAATAACACTCAGTGAGGCAGGAAAGATGAGTTGAGTCCAAGTTATGAATCAGTCAGTCAATAAACGTTTATTTAGTGTCGACTGCGTGTCCGACATGGTTCCAAATGAGGGGGACTCAAAAAGAATCAAGAGACAGTCCCTGCCCTCAACTCTAATGGCGGAGACAACGTGCAAGTAAATGTATACAAGGCAACCTCTACAGAGAAGAAATAGGGAATAATGAACAGAAGGAAGGCGCTGGGACAGGCTTCCCGAAGCAGGGCAGGGCAGGAGGCAGACAGAGGAGGGAGAACATGCTACAGACAACTCCTGGAGCAGAGGGTTGGAGGGGCCTGTTCCTTGGCCAGGAGGGCAGAAGGAGTTGGGAAAGGGAGCAGGGGGGTGGGCTAGAAAAGGCCAAAAAGATGCCCCAGCATGTGATCCTGCAGCCAATAGCAAGCCACTAGAGTTTATGGGGGGGGGGTTGATTTGTACTTTAGGAAAATCAGATAGTGGATGTCAACCTCAACACAATATTTCTTCACAAATGTTGAGCTTGAGAGTTTTCTTAGATATTCTGGTGACTCCCCAAGAGAGGTTCAAATCACACCATGAACAGATGACCAGCCTCCTCTAAACATGTATCAAGGAGTGCCGAGGCTGGCCCTGGAACCAGAGGCTTTGGGTTCAAACACCAGCTCATGCTCATTGTGGCCTCAGGCAAGGTACTTGACTCCTATGAGACTCAGTTTCCTGATCTGTCAAGTGAAGAGGTTGGCCTTCTGCAATCTCCAACTTCTCGTGTAGCTGTGAATCTATTATTGGAACAATTCCCTCATTTTATGGATGAGGAAACTGAGTCCCGGGGAGGCTAAGCGACTGTCTGCATAGGAAGTCAGGGCAATGCTCCAAACTCAGCTTCTTTGTCTCCAAGATCCACAGCACCTGTTGCTTCCCTGTCACTACCTGCAGTTTAAGGATTTCAAGCTGTAAAATCTCCTTCTTAAAGAGAAACCCACTATTTGTTTTGAAACTGTCCCAGAAACTTCATTCTCCATAATTCCTGAAAATAGGAAACAGACCAGAGGAAACCCAAATACGTGCCTGCCCCTCAGTAAGTGTTTGTAAAAGGCCAGAAAGCAGTGAGGCTTAATTAAGCTTGTTGTGTCCACTTGGCCAAGAATGTACCATCTGCTTGGGGCACGATACTATATTAGCACCAAACTGAGGGGCTGATTTTTAGTCCCCCTGACTCTGTTCATCTGACTCATGACAATTATATGTGATGACGCGCTCCCTTTTTCAGCCATGTTAAATGTGCCACAGTCAACTAGAAGGAGCCTGGTTGTTCCCACTGAAACATGCCACCTGGGTCCGGTCTAGCTCAATCTTCTGGGCGGCCAGGGAGAATTTCCAAGAGCCCAACGTTTCTGGTGAAGAGAGGGAAACGTTGGAGACTTCTCTTCCCCTGGAATGAGATCCCTCAGGCCTACTTGTCCCCATGAAATTGGGAGGGACCCCACACAACAAAAGGGTGTTGGACAAGATCTTCTGTTTTTTGAAAGCCAGGCTCTTTCCTATGAGACTCAGTTTTGAGGATGGGGATGAGAAGTCATTTTCCTAAGGGACAGAACCAGAGTACTACAACTGCAAGCCCAGGATGCTGTGACCTGCAAGGCATTGGTCAGAGTGGAAAGAACTCTCTTGACTATAGTTGACCTGGGTTCAAATCCTGCCTCTGGCACTATGCAACTTTGAGAGAGTCACTCAATCCCCTAAACTTCAGTTTCTTGATCTGAAAAATAAAAGGAAAAAATCTATGTGAGAGGCAATGTATTAGAGCAGGGAGTGGAAGACCTGCCTCATGTTCAGGAAGAGCTGAGGTCAAGGCCAGAGCTAGTCTGCCACATCCACACTGTGTGACTCTGGGCATGAATTGCTTTTCCTCTGCCCCACTCCACCCCCAGGCAAGCCTTTAATACTCAAAAATGAAGAGCAGGTACAGGGCTGCCTTGGTAAAAGGAGTCTCCTCACCATGAAATCCAAGATTCCTGCACATTTCATATCATCCCACGAAAACAGTCAGCTGGGGGTTGGACCCGATTCACAGGTGATTGGGAGGCCCTAATGAAATAATGAATCAAAAGCCACTCATCCCCCAGCGTTACCTCCCCATTGTGCAGAAGCTCTAGAGTTCTTGTTTGGAGATGTCCAGAAACAGGAGGTACTGATAGACAGATTTACTGACAGAAGCCCAATTGGAGATTGCTGTCCAAGGTAGTCAATGAGGTTGCAAGACCAGCCCCATATGCTTCTTCTTGCATTTTCTCAGTCTGTATGGTATTGTGGTGATCTGAGAGGCATCATGGGATCCTGGGAAATGTGTTGGGGTCTGAGCACAGATGACCTGAATTAAGTCCTGACTCTAATACTAACTTAACTATGTGACCTTGGACTAGTCATCTGACCTCTCTTAGACTTAAGAGAGTCAATCCCACCAACCTTAACTAGTGGAACCCTTTGTGCCTAGTACTGTGCTAGGGACCAGAGATACAGAGACAAGAAGGAAGCTGCCCTTGTCCTAACTGAGCTTGCATACGTCCATGGCCAGCTTTCTCAGTGACACAATGACAGTAGGCATCCTTACATGACCTCCCTCATAGGGCTGTTGTGAGAAGAGAATTCCATAAACTGTAGAGTCATCATTGCCACCACTCAGAGCTTTGCTCCTCGAGGGCAGATTTGATGAATCCTTAGTCTTGGGATCCCTTCTCTTGTGGTATCCCTAGCAAGTTTCTATGAGTACAGAACCGACTCAGAAGACACAGAACACAAGCACAGGGACTGACTCGTGCCTGGCTACAGTGATCCTGCCAAGTGACCGTTTGACCTTCACACAGACTGGAGGGCTGGGGGAGGGAAGGGAAAAGTGCCAATTCAGGAATCAGAAAACAGGTGTGCAAGCCTGACCTCCATAATTTACAAGCTTTGTGATCTTCAGAAAGGCTCGTCTCTCTGGGCTTCACTTCTTCATCTGTAAAATAGGGTTAGTCAGGGGGGCGGCTAGGTGGTGCAGTGAATAGAGCACCGGCCCTGGAGTCAGGAGTACCTGAGTTCAAATCCAGCCTCAGACACTTAACACAAAAACTAGCTGTGTGACCTTGGGCAAGTCACTTAACCCCAACTGCCCTCCAAAAAAAAAAGGAAGAAAAAAATAGGGTTAGTTAGTTAGTCTAGAGGGCTTCTAAGGTTCCTTCCAGCTCTCCATCTAGGATAGCACCTTATCCAGTCGTAGAGAACTCCCTATGCCCCAAGGAAAGTGATTTTATTTTGGGATGGCTCTAGTTATTAGGATATCTAGGTGACACAGTAGATAGAATGCCAGTCTGGAGTCAGGGAGACCTGAGTTCAAATCTGACCTCATATACTTGCTTGTGTGGCCCTGAGCAAGTCACTTAACCTAGTTGACCTCAGTTTTCTCATCTATAAAATGGGTTGTAGAAGGAAATAGTAAACCACTCCGGTATCTTTGCCAAGAAAACACTAAAAGGGGTTACAAAGAGTTGGGATTGACTGAAAATGACTAAACAATAATTATTAAGAGAAATTTCCTTAGCATGTTAAACTCTGCCTCTTTCCAGCACTCATCCATTGCTCCTAGCTCTGTCTTATGGGGTCAAGCAGAAAAAAGCCAATCCCTCTCCCTCCCAGGAACATCCTTTAGGTGGCAGAATCTTAGAAACAGGCTGAGCTTCAAGTGGTATCTGCATCTCTTGTGATTTTTTTTTTGTTTGTTTGGGTTTTTTTTGGAGGGCAGTTGGGTTTAAGTGACTTGCCCAAGGTCACATGGCTAGTTTTTGTGTTAAGTGTCTGAGGCTGGATTTGAATTCAGGTACTCCTGACTCCAGGGCGGGTGCTCTATTCTCTGCGCCACCTAGCTGCCCCTTTTTTGTTTTTTTTGTTTGTTTGTTTGTTTTGGAGGGTGGTGTCTGCATTTCTTAAAGGAGGGTCTATGCCTATGCTGCATCTAGAACAAGGGGTGGGAAAACCAAGTGTGTTCAGTTCTAAGCCCTTCAGATAATGAATAACTTGGTTCTACCTGCTCCAAAGGGCAAAACCAGAAGCATTCAATGGAAATTTGTCAAGAAGTCAATTTAGGGGGAATGTCAGGGAAAACATGGGAACAACCAGAACTGTCCCTGAATGGGATGGTACGCATCAGGAGGTGGTAGGTTTCCCCTTCATTGGACATCTCATGTAGAGAGGCTGGATGACCGTGTGTTGGGTGAATTAATGTAGAGATTCCGATTAGTCTGTTAGCCAACAAATGGTTAGTCACCAAAATCCCTTCCAACTCTGACATTCTGCCATCCACTCTAATCGAATCCAGTAAATAATTAGGCATCTGCTACATGGAACAAATGGAATTGGGTCTGGCCTCAGGGAGCTTATGTTCTTCTGGAGGAAGGGAGGCACAGGTGAAGGGAGGGGCTGTGTGATGATACAGCTTGTAAATAGGTATGAATGTATGCTGACCTGAGCAGAGGGAGAAAGTGTTAATAAGCTAGGGATCATGAAAGGGTCTTCAGTCTTACTCTGTGGGATCAATGCTATTTCCAAGCTCCCTGCCAAGTAATTCTGCCTTAGGAGAGAAACACAGGGTAGGCCAAGTCCTTAATATGTTTGGTGAGTGTTGGATACATCTATCTCTGAGTAGAAATTGGCTCTGGGTTTCACCAGACATTTGTGAGATCTCCCAAAGGGATGTGAGCCCTGAAGGGTGTCTCTAAACCAGATGCCTTGAAGCTAAAATAGGAAACTTGGCCAACGCCCTGATCCCCAGATAGCTGTGCCTAGACAGGAATATCCTGGAGGGGGGATTTGGTGGCCCCAGACAGAGCATTACCTACAGCAGCCTCTTAGGTCTTTTTCTAATTCTAATTTCCCTAGACCGTGAATTTTCTGGAGGGCTCTGAAGAGTGATTTCTCTTAGAAAAACAAGCTCCCTTTTACCACACCAGGAAGGGCAAGTTCCCTTTGTTAGGGAGGGAGTGGAAGAGGCAAATGTCCCGGTACTTCCAGGACAAATTCTTGGCACCTATTGGCAGCAATAAATAGCTCCAGAGTTCTCAGAAGGTGATCCATTGGCATTCTTCAGGGGATCCTGCATGATCACTTGAACTGGAATCCTCTTGCCATTTCCTGGCATTATGAAATAATCCATGGTCACCACCTCCATCAGGGAATCACTGAAAAGAAGACCTTGGGACAAGCTCTTCCCCATCAAAAAATGAGAGAATATTACTAATAATGAGATATATTATATCACAATAATTCATCCCAGAATATTTTAAGTGCTTATTATGTGTCTGACACTGTACTAGGCACTGGAGTTTCAAAGACAGAAATGAGGCAGCCTCTGTCCTCATACATTACATCTATAGGGCTCCCTGAGCCCTTCCCAGCAGCACCTTGGGACATGCTGAGCTGGGATTCCAGACAAGCACATGGAAGTATGAGAGGAGCTGGCTTCTAGACACACATGATGTAAGGATCCTTCTCCCCCTTACTTCAGAGCAGGGGCAGATCTCTGACCTCTTCCTTTCAGCTGTTTGTACTCTAGGATGAATTTGTATTGTGGGGTTTGTACTGTGTGATGATGAAAAATCTGAGTTGGCTGCTGAGCTGGAATTCTGAATATACTAAAGGAGCACAGATGGCTCTCTGAACTGCCTAGATGGTAGAGGGTGCACTTCCCCCTGCAAGACACAAGACCTGAGCAACTTAATAGCAGGGCAGAGTTGAACAGAGCAGCAGAAACTGACAGACCACAGGGGAAAGCATACACCCCCTTTTCACTGGCAC
>CM053593.1:387092202-387108465 GCA_028646575.1 Pseudocheirus occidentalis | reverse complement strand
GTTGTCTTCCTCCCGTTCCATGCTTTGATCCTTTTTGTCCACAAAAAAGGATTCTAGAGTTTTATTGTTGTTCTTATTTTGCTTCCTTTTCCTCATGTTGGCCAGTCAATTAATTGTTTGTTTGTTTTTTTAGCTTTGTGGAACTCTGCTTCCAGGGGGGAAAGCTTTGTTCCAAATTGCTGGGGTTTTCCCAGCTGCTGTTGCTATTAGGAGGATGTTGCAGCCCCCACCATCTTTGGCTTGCTGAGAGCGCACCCCAGGACCACCACCCAAGACCACGATCTGGATCCAGGCCACTCAACACAAGAGCACTTGGCCCTGATCAATCAACTCAGCCCCGCTGCGGAGTCCACAGGTCAGGGGCTGTGAAGCAGCCTAGTGGGGGCAGCCACCAGTTGCAGCAGTTCCTGCCCTTCCTCCACTCCTTCCTTGCCCTGGGTGCAGATCGGCTGAACTGCTTTTCCTCCCCCAAATTTAGCTTCAAAGTTTCACTTTCACTGACCTTCTCTAATCCTGGCTTGCTTGATATGAAGGTCCCTCCAGGTGCTGTAGATCTGCTCCCCGGGATAGACTCATGCGGCTGTGGCTTGGGAGGCTCGGCTTCTCCTGATATCCCTGGGGCCTGGCCTGGTTCAGTTGGGTTGTGTTGGTCTTGCCTCCTGGCCTGCTGTGATGAGCCCCTGCTGCTGAGCTGCCTTTCTCTAATCGTTATTTTTCACGCCTTGATAGATGTGAAGTTTGCTGGAGGTGCTGGAGATCTTCTCTCTTGTAGACTGGCCGTGGCTCGGCTCGGCTACTCCCGTCCACCCTGGGGCCTGGCCGCCTTTTGGTTTCAGGCTGGGCTGGCCTTGGCTCCCGGGCTGCCGAGCTGCCTTCAGCTAGAGATGTGTTTTCTGTATTTTTGTGAGTTTGAGAGCCCTAGAATTTGTTTAGGGTCATATTTTATGGGTACTTAGGGTGGCTGTGTGGGAGCCGCAGAACCTTGCTGCTTCTACGCCACCATCTTGGCTCCAGGTCTTTGCTATTTTTAAGTCAACAAGTAGCAAATGGAAATTGTAAACTGAATGAGAGCTCCAGGGGCCAGTGTCCTCATGTTCCTCCCCAAAATGCTGAACTGGCTGCATCTCTAGACCTACAGGAGGACTCCACTGTCTCCCTCCACTTCCCATGACAGCCCACATGACCTTGCAGTCCCCCAGCTGGTGCACATTACTGCCAGGGCAGCCTAAAGATCAATCCTTCTCCTTCTTGGGACAGATATTCTGGTCTACTTGATGCTTGGGGAGAGGTCCAGAGTAGTATAGTCAGAGCACCAGCTCTGGAGCCCAAGTGCCAGGGGGTTCAAAACTCAGCTCAGTGACATGTCGCCATTGTGGCCTTGGACCAATCCCTCATCCTGTCTGGGCTTTGGTTTCCATGGAGGATATTCAAGTAGAGATATCAAATTTCAAGCTCCAGGTCAGTGTCTCAACATCTCTACGACCCTTACATCACTCAGCCTGTCCAGAAAATCACCAACTGTGTCAATACCAGCAGCAAGTCTCATTAGACTGTTAGTTATGTGAGATCTTGGACAAGACATTTATCATTCTTGGGCCTCGTCAGCAAAATAAAGGTATTGGGGTCATGGCCTCCAACCTCCCTCCAGCTCTATCATCTGGGGATCCTCTACTGTCATTCACTCTCATTTCTTCTATCAGACTGAAATATCAGAGGGAAGGAAAGGCCTGAGATTGCTCCAGAAAAGCACCCAGATTCCTCTCTGGTTGGTCCCAGTAAGGCCTAGCAGGTCCAGAGGGGCCTCCCTTCCACCGCACTCTGGGGAGGGACAGGTACACAGTTGAGCTCTCAAAAGGGAAGGTGCCTTAGAGCAGACAGCACAGAGGACCACTGGATGAACCTCAAGACAACTGCTTTTGGAATCAAGCCTGATATCACCCTTGCAAAACCTGCAAACCTTATCCAAAGGGGAAATTCAATTCATTAACATTTTTGGTCATTAAAATAATATTTACAAAAGAAGGTTTTAGTGTTGAAAGTGTAAACCAATCAGAATTCATTTACTTTCTCTGAAACCATACTCATGCTTATAAACAAGGGGAAAATACTTTTCTCATTGTTGCCAAACTCCAGCATAGCCAGGAGGTCGCCAGGCCTTCTGTTTTTCCTTTGGGTTCCCATAGAGCAGCTCTAACGTGTGAGGTATAGAGCAAAGTCTGGAAGTCAGGGAGGCAGCCAAGATTCCATGCTGGTGGTTTCACTGAGGACGCCATGATGGAAAGCAGGGCCACTTTGCTATTCCCAGTTTGTTCAGGTTTCCAATCTGAAGACCTGGGTTCCAAGCTCAGCTCGGCCATACTCCCTGGATGACTTTGGCCAAGTTACTTCCCTTCTTTTTTATCCAAATCTCTGCCTGTTTACTAAGGGCCTACTATGTGCCAGGCTCTGCCCCCACCCAAGAGCTTACGTCCAAAGAGTCAGGACTAGAGGAAGACCTCTGGTCTTCTCCAGGTCTAGACCCCGATCTCTCAAGGCCCAGGTTTGAGGCTCATGTTACCAAGTCACCCTTGGACTGGCAGGTCAGGGGCCCCTGGGAGTGGCCATTACTTCTCCCCTTTGGGCTCTAAGGGCAAACCTTAGGGAACCCATGGGTGGTTTTTAGTTTTTAGTATGGTTGTTCATAAGCCCCCATTTGGGGGGCTTTGTATTTGTTCCCCAATATCACCCAAGTAGTTATCACCCCAATACCACTGATCCAATTGACATCAACAAGCTTTTATAAAGGAGTATTTACTGAGAAGCTACAGCAAGGAACAAGCACAACAATTGATTCCAAGCCTGGGACGCTCTCCCAGGAGCACAGAGTCCAAGGGAAGGTGGATCCAAGTGGCAAAGGGGGAGTTGGTTCAGAGCTTCTACTAGACGGAAGCCTTTGCTTCTTCTAAGACCTCAGTTCTCATCCTACTTAACTGCTGTGGCACTGAACGTTGGTGACCCCCCTCTCTTCCTCCTGGACTGACACAACCCTGTTCTCTTCTCACTTGTATGTCTACTCCTCAGCTTCCTTGTCCTGGCCCCCTAAGTGCGGCTATGTCCCAGAGCTCAGGTCTGGGGGGGAGGACTCCTCTCTACATTTTCTCTTGGTCATCTCATCAGTTCCAATGGTTCAAGCAGCACTTCTGCAGGCTACTCCTGGGTTGACATATCCAGCTTTAGTCTTGCTTCTGAATTTATCACACACCACTGACTGCCCACATGCATACCCAGCATGGCTGCTAGCACAGGTTCTTAGATCTGCTTTTCAAAATTAAAGCAACTTAAAATGGGTTAACAATCTCACTTTAATCAATCAAACATATATCATTTACCTAGTTCAGGGGAAAAAGTCAGCACCCTGAACTTCTGAGAATACAAACAGAAGTTACAAGAGAAAATAACACAAGTCAGCAGACAGGGCTTCCAGCCATCTGACCATTACATTCATATGTAGGTAGTTACCAGAGAGAGAAGCACTAACATCTGGGTTTTCAAAGCTGACGGGCTCAACGGCTTCCCAAAGTCTCATCTGGCCAAATCACACAACTCTTCCCAAAGACAGCCCCAAAGCAAAACCTCACATCAGGGTATATATAGCCTTCTCCTGGGTCAGAGAATGTCACAGCCCTCTTGATTCACTGCCCAGTCACAAAGTAACAAGGTGTGGGCATTTCTGAAAAACAAGCCTCCCACCATATGCTCCATGTGACCACATTCAGCTTATTAGGGGGCAGAGTATATTTTCAAATCAAGGAAGGTTCTTGGAGTCATTTAAGCCTATCAATGGGCCAAGAGGCAGGGAAGATCTTCAGATTCCCATTACACCACTAGACACTTCCACTTGGATGGCCCATATGCAACTCATTTGGTTTGTAGCATGGTTGCTCATTATGCCCAGGACAGAATTGCTTATCCTCCTCTCTGTTACCTGCCCCCCAACTCTACCCTGGTCCTCCTACCCCGTTTTCTTTAGTGAACACCATCCTTCCAGTCTTCTACATCTGCATCCTTCATTCTTCCTGTCCCTGCATTCCGCATGCCAGATGCCAAGTCTTGTCAATTCTACCTTCACCTCCCTTGCATCTGTCTCCTTCTATTCACTAACATGGTCACCAGGCTAGTTCAGGCCCAAATCACCTCTCTCCTGGACAACTGCCATAAGTGACCACTTGGCTTCCTTCTATCCAGTCTCTTCCCTCTAACCTGCATTCTACCTGCCTGCTGCCAATAATGCCCGACCACATGGCATGTGGCATGGGGAGCTCAGTGGGTTCCTCCTGACTCAGGGGAGAAATACACGTTCCTCTCCTTGGCTTTATAGTCACTTCTAAATAGGCTCCAGGCTCCTTTTCTATCTGCTTTCCTTTCCATAGGCCAGCTCTGAGATCTGGACTGAACCACCTCCACACTGCCCCCTTGGTCTGCAGGAATTTTATTCTACTCCCTCCTCCTTTGTAATTTATTGTACGTGCGTGCGTGTGTGTAGATATATATCTCTATCTGCCTCCTCGTGTTCCATATCTACTTTACCATAATATGTTATTTCTCCCTAACAGAATGTAAGTGTCTTGAAGGCAGAGGCTGCTTCATTTTGGCCTCTGTATGCCCAGCACCCAGCACAGTGCCTGGCACTAACAGGCCCTGAATAAATATTTGCTCAAAGAATCCAACAGAACGTGACCAAACCTTCTTCTGCATGACAGCCTTTGAAATATTCTAACACAGCTCACAGTGTTGTCCCTTTCATTGATCCTCCCATGTACGGGCCCAAGGCCATTTGCTACCCCATGAGCCTCGTCTGGACACTCTCCAGCCTGTTTACCCAAGTCTTTTCTCTAGGGAGCTGCCCAGGACTGAGCCTAAGCCTCAAGCTGCCATTGGGCAATGTCAAGTACTGAAAGACTGATCCCTTCCTCATTCCCAGCAGCTACACATGTCTGGATGCAGCCCAGGAAGGCCTTAGCTCTTGTGGCCCAAGAAGCTCATTTCAGACTCACTGAGATCTTGTCCCCCCTTGTGCTCATGAGGCTGGTTTCTGTTACGTTCAGCCTGATGCCCTAGTCTATCGAGCTCTCTTGTTGATCCGAGCGTCTTGGCCATCCATCCCAACCTTGGCTCATTTATAAATCGGAACCAGTCCATCCATACTCCCCACCTCTCAGGGCCGTTTGGGCACTCAGAGGTGGTCACATTTAGCAAAAGCATTGTGCAAACTTTAAAGCCCTCCGTGTGAGTTACTACTCCCACCATCACCACCAGCTATTCTGACACTAACACGGCCCTCTCAGCCTCCCCCCCCAATGCCCTTCTACTTCCCCCGTCCCTCACCACCAGCCTGAGTGTGAGATATTCTCATGGTGGACACACCCTCTGCCAGAGCCGACGGATGATTCATCCGAGAGAGAACGCGGCAAAGCACACAAAGCCAAACCAGAGACAGGGCATCTTGTGGACAGTTTATTTGGCAAAGTTTAACCTGTGGGTACTTCAAGTTCATTTTCCCCCGAGAAGACAGAACAGACTCCTCACCCATTCATTCTGGACACCGCACCAGACCAGTCCCTGACGAGGCCTCACGGGGAACAGAGTCACCTCTGTATGGGCCACTAGTCACTATTTCCCTGAAAAGGCAGCTCTCTGAGAAGCCATGAGCGGCCGGGAAGCTGATGGCCCATCTCAGCCACACTCTCTCCCAGGCTCACCCTTTGGGACATTAAGTCACTTTTTATGCAGATCCCTGTGTGGTGTGATTTCAGAATTCCCTGAAAAATTAATAGACCCAAGTTTCTAACTGGGGAAAGCATTTAGGTATTTGTGTATCTTTTCAAAATACTAAACAAGACAAGGACTTAGTCAGTATGCAATAAGAGACAGAAAATAATCATGTGAACTGATCCCCAGGAACATCATTCATGGTCTTAGAGCTTCTGATAAAGGCTTGTCCGTCTTAGAGGAAACTTCATTTAGTGCAGAGAAGGGAAATGCCGCTGTATCAACGTGAAAAAGAACTTCCCTGAACCTTTTCATACAAGAACAAAATAAAATGCACAAATTTTCAAAAAGATAATTCAAATGCTTATAAATAATGTTTCCAGGTGTGAACTGAACTGTACAACTCATACACTTCATAGAAAAAATAGGTGATTGTTTTTAATGAATTATATATAAAAGAAAAATAAATTTTATGATACAATTTTTGAGACCCTACTTTGTACAAATTTTTACGCACATACAGTATACTTGCCATTCTTTCTACACAGAAATTCTGGTCATATTTACAGATTTGTAAAAGGCATAAAAGGCATCTTGTCTCAAAGCATGACAGGGGGCAGGGGGTCCTTCTTAGAGCTGCTTCATCGTGCCGTCTAGTGGAGACAAGGCCACAAGCAGATGTGTATCTTGGGGGCATGCACAGGGAATGGGCCAGGGAAGGGTGTAGATTCTCTATGGGAGGGGGTCCAAAGGCTCCACTCAGAAAGGAGAGAATCTCATGGCCTTCCTTGGGCTCTCCCATCCAGATTGCCACATGACAGCTTTAGTACATGGCTCATCTGCCAATGTCATGGGCAAACTCAACTGTGCTATTGGGAGTTGTTCCTGAGGAAGTCAGCTTGGGATCAGACAATGGTAATGGTGAACAGGGCTGTCCTCAGAGCACCTATGTAATAACCTCGGCAATGTGAAACTCAGAAACGTAGCTTGCAGGAGACAGAGTCAAAAACCATTAAGTGTGTCTCCAGGTACAGTGAAATCCTTTATCCAGTAACTGAAAGACTTTGGGAAGTCTCTCCAATGTCACAGGTAAATGCAAAACTTAATATAAGTGATATAAAAAGGTGGGCTTTACAAAAAGGAAGCTGGAGTTCTGGGAATGGTACTTAATAATAAATGTGTCCACTTGGGTCTTCCCTTTGCATTTTGTGAACGGACTCCCCACAAACAAAAGCAAAGGCACCTGAACACCAGGTAAGAGCGTGCCCTCCCTAGTCTCAGAGGACGGGGCTGGCCACCTTCCAGCGAGCTGCCTGGCCAGTGGCAATGCACACGTGTGGGAGAGTGGATGTGGACAATTTCATATGAGGAAGATGTCCAGAAAAGTGGGAAATTTGAACAAAAGCACTTTTAAGACATGCAAGGAACCAATGGGGAAACAGTGCAGAAGGACGTGTGCGGTGAGAATGAGGAAGGAAGCACAGAGCCTGAGAAGCATTAAAAGAACGCGTGCACTCAGGGCCGCCCTCTCCAGACACAGACACAAGCACGAGTTTGTTTTTAACATATTACAGGCCTTTCTGATCTACTTATAAAGTGACTATCGCACAAACATTCATTTACTCTGGACCTCTAACAACCCCCAAGACTTGTAGGGCCCTGACCATCTCTAAATTGGAGACGTGGTCTCAGATGATGAAAAGAAAGGCACGGCGCGGTCATCTGTGGCAACAACATGTACCTTCCCTGACTCCCCGGAGGAACTGGCCAGGCAAGCGTGCCAGTGGGGGAGCCTACTGCGGGGGCTTAAGGGGGACTGGCCATCACCAGCAGATGCTCACGCCCCGGTGCCCAGGGCACCCGGTCACACGGGGGGCCAATGACATGGTTTCTTAGCCAACTGTGAGTGTTGGGAGGACACAGCTTTCTATTGTACACACACCTTTCCCTTTTATTTGACAACAGGTGGGGCTCCGGGCCGCCGACAGGCCCTCACCGCCGTGAGCCAATGTTGATGCTGTAGACCATTTTCTGGATCTTCTCCTCATTCTTCAGGATGTTGGCTTTCACCGCACAAATCTTGTCTTGCTGGTCCTTAATCAGCTGTTCCAGTTCCACCAGCTCTGCCTTGAGTGGCTCCACTGCACAGTCTGTGATGCTGAGAGGAGACAGGGATGGGCAGCGTCAATATGGGCTGGAGCGCCCCCCCCCGCCCCCCCACACCCCCCCCCCCCCGCCTTGGGGTTTCCTGTTCAAGCATCTAAGGGTTTATGGCTTATTTAATGTCTCACTTTAATAGGGAGACAGAGGAAGGGAAACAGAAATAGGACGGACATCAAAGTTCCAATCTCTCCACACTGAACAGAGCATTTGTTTGACTATAAGTGAATATATTTGTTTGAACATAAGCTTTGTTCAAGCTTAATCAAAGGCCAAACACCACACTGACAAAAGAGAGGCTGGTGAAAATTAAACTATTCCTTAAATTTATGTGCTCAAACACACTTTAAACATATATATCCAAGGTGGACATAAAGTGGAGATCTGGAAAATGAATCAGATGAAGAGGAGGGAGAGCTCAACGTGGGGGAACAACCGACTGCACCACAGCCACCCCCAGGGAAGGCCCCAGACCTCGAGGACCTTGTGCCAAGAGGCCGTGGAGAGACTTCACACCAGAACAAAGTCTTTATAACAGATTTTTTTCTTTTACGATTAAACATTTCCAAACAACAAAATCCATTCTGATTAAAAACCAAAATGAGATTATTAAAATTAACGGGATCAGTTAAAGAGAAGACAAACCTTCCCAGGGAAGGTGCAGATCAGGGACGACTGGAAGTGAGACAAGAACCGCCCCTTTGCATTCCCTCCGTCTCTTAGAAGGTCATCCCCTGCCCCCTCCCCCAGGTCGCTCCCCCCGTGTGCATTCACATTCCTCTCTCTGGCGAGCTCCTGAGGGCTGGGGCTCCTTCACAGATGCTTCTGCATCCTTGGTGTCAGCGCTGAATGAATGCCACTACAGGGAGAACCCGCTTGAACGATGCAGAGAAGGCTCAGAGCACGGTGGAGTTGGAGGGCACCTCGGAGGGCCTCCAGCACAACCCCCGCTTGACTGAGAATTCCTAACCAATGGCCGCTGAGCTCCAGGGAGAGGTGTCCTACGATGACCCAGGCCACCCAGTCCACCCACGGGGCTCTGGCTTTTTCTACCCTTTCCAAGCTTCCCCCACACGGGGCCTAAATCTGCCTTCTGCATCCTGAACCTCATACCCCTTCCCACCCCAGTCCCGGCAAGGCTTCTCTGCCCTCCTCAAGGCCCTCCAGCCAATACTCGTCTCACCATCTCACTGCCCTGCTACAGACATTCCACCTGCTCAATGTGATTCTGTAAACGGGGAGCCCAGAGCCAGGCCGCAGGCCCACAGCAGGGTGACCCCACGACCACATTAACCAAGACCACACAACTCTGTCTGGCTGTCACGACCCATGGCTGACTCTTGCTGAGTTCGTAATCTTTCGGCCCCAAAGACTGTCTGCTGCCCGCATCTCTCCCCCATGAAGATGAATGCTCTGGACAGGGCTTCCTGGTCACCTCTCATGTGTCCGCCCCTGGTCTCCGATCTCTGCTGGTCACTCACTTCCCCACACCTCCTTCCTTGCTAATCCTTACTCTCTTCCTCCTGGATTCTCTCTTGCTGCCTCTAAACATGCTCAAATCCCCACCAACCTCTAGAAAAACACAAGTCACCTGACTCCACTGCCCCTTCAAACACCATCTCTAAATGTCTCCCCTCCCCCCTGGCGTCCTCAGGCCTCTCCTGACTGCCCCTCCAGCCAGGCTTCCGCATGTGGCCCTCCCCAAAGGCCTCTTCTCGGTTCTGGGCCTCCATGACTTCTCTGATGCAGGAAACGCTGCTCTCTCCTGCCCTCCCTCCAGGATGCCTGTTCTTCCCTTCTTTGCTGGCCTCTCACTAACCCTGGGTGTCCCTGGGCTCTGTGGGCTCCTCACTTTTCTGGTTCTGCCCCTCCCTCTTGGTGAGTCGTATGCAGATGTTGCCCAGATCTGTCGGCCTCCACACCTCCCCTAAACTCCAGGCCTGCATCACCAGAGACAAGATGCTAATCTGTCACGGAAAGGGGTCTCCCTTCCCTACACCCGTGAAGTCATACATCTAAAAAAATAAAAGGGACTCCAGGGCGGGCAAACACACTTGGCAGGCTGGCTGAGAAAGAAGAGGAAGGAGCCCATTCTCGGCATGGTGAATGGCCTCTGTGAGCCTGGCGAGGGCAGGCCTCCTGGTGACAAGTCTGGTTTTGAGTTATGGGACCTGGGTTCGAATCTCATCTCTGAAGCTTACTCTCTCAATCACCTGGTGGGGGTGGGGGGGTGTTTCTCATCAATGTGAAAGGAGAGGGTTGGGAGAGAAGGCCTCTGAGGTCTTTTCTGACTCTGGGTCAATGGTACCATTGCATGTTTGGGGATATGTGAAGATGTGGGTCATTTTTAAGCATCAGCGGAAAACGCAGCCTCTTGTGGATCTGAGGCCCCAGTGGTTAAAGGCACTGGATGAGTCACTACGTGAAAAAGAGATTCCCCAAAGGTAACAAAGGTGCCGGCCTTGCTCCAGGCCCACAGGACTCCACTGCAATACTGACAAAGGCTTTCCAATATCTCCCCAAACTGTACCTCAAGTTTTGTTAAGGCTGCTTCATGCTTCACCCCCCCCCCCCCACATACACACACTTGGAGTTTTTAAATAGCTTCACAGTTTGGGGAATTTTGATATATTATTTTAAAAACACTTCATCCAACATTTCAAATTCCATATGTCATGTCAATATGAACAGAAGGTTTAATTCCCAGGGTGCAATGCTCTGGCTAAAAGGCCTCCCCCGGGGCCCCACATTGGGTGTCCCCCCTTCCCCTACAGACTAGCCCCTAAGCCCTCCCCACATTAGGCTGCCCTCAGCCCCTCCCCACCCTGGGCTGTAGCCCCCTCACCTCTGCTCCTTCTGCAGGGCCTCGGCATGCTGCCGGTTCTCAGCGTGCCACAGCTGCAGCTCATTCTGCATGGCGTCCATGTCCTCCTGGATGTAGTCCATGATCTTGCCCAGCGGCAGGGCGCTCCGGCACAACGTCTGGATGGATGTGCGCAGCTTCTCGATCTCCTTGGACACAATGTCCTTCTCCTTCTTCCAGGCTGCTTCCAGCAGGAGCGGTCTGTCCTAGGAAGGTTTGGAGAGGAAAGAGAATGTCTCATCCCGAGGAGAGCGAGAATGGGACAAGTGACAGAGAAGTGCAGCTTCTGGACACACAGGAGCCGCAGGGGCTGCCAGCCGGGCATGGGCCACTCCCCTGTGCCAGGCAGATGGATGTGCCTGGGACTCCGCAGTCCCGTTAGTCTGACTGCAGCACTACGGGCCGGCCCAACTCAGGCTCACAGTGTCTGCGGCCAAATCCCTCCTTTTACAAGGAAGGCCTGCCCAAGGGCCACAATTGGGAACAGGATCAGAGAACCAGGGCTAGAAGGGACCAGAGACCACTCAGTCCAATTCCCTCATTTCACAGATGAGGACTCCATGACACAGAATGGTTAAGTGACTCACCCAGGGTCACACTGCTAATACATGTTTCAGGCACTACTTGAACCGAGATCTTCCCGACTCCAGACCCAGTACTATCCAGTGAGCTGCTGAATTTAAACTCAGCTTTTTAAAAAAATTCTAATCATTTTTAGTTTTCAACTTTTAATTCCATAATATTTTTGAGTTCTAAATTTTCTCTCCCTCTTTCCCCTCCCCCTTCCCCAAAACTCTGTGCAATCTGTTATAGGCTCTACATATACATTCATATGAAATATATTTTCACATTAGTCATGTTGTATAGAAGAATTAGAACCCATGGGAGGAACTGCAAAGAAACAAAGAGAAGGAGGGGGAAGGGAGAAGAGTAAGGGTAAGGAGAGGGGGGGGCGAACCCACAAATAGTCTGCTTCATCTGCACTCAGGCCCCAAAGTTCTTTCTCTGGGTGTGGTTAGCACTTTGGCAGCATCTCAGATCCTTGCGCTGCCAAGAAGGGCTGAGTCTATCGAAGTTGGTCATTGCCACAATGTTGCTGTCACTTATACAATGTTGCTCCTGGTTCTGCTCACTTCCCTCCGCATCAGTTCATATAAATCTTTCCAGGGGTGTTGAAGTACGCTTGCCCATCGCTTCTTATGGAACAAGAGTATTCTATTACATTCACATACCACACCTTGCTCAGCCATTCTCCAGGTGATGGGCATCCCCTCAACTTCCAGTTCTTGGCCACCACAAAAGAGCTTCTATACATATTTTTGTATATGTCAACCCAGCTCTTTTAACTCTCTTTGCAAGGCTCCTGCTCCTTCTCTTCCTCCCAACCTCACCCCACTCTCACAATATAAATCTCCTTGTAGGGTAGTTTTTAGAGCAAAGGGTGTTGGAGGGTTGAGAAGGTTGGGAGATCCACGCCCTTCCACTTCCTCTCTTATTTGCCTTGTTCAATAATGGTGCATTTGATAAAAATACCATTCCTTCCTAAAGGCATAAACTACGCCACAGGGATGTTTGGTTGTGCTCAGTTTAATTCAACAAGTACTGACTAAATGCCTATGACATATGGAATAATATCATGTGAAATGTTCTGGGAGATAAAACTTCACCTTATGGCTATAGTTCACCCATTTCTGATTCTTGAGGTGCGGGCGATGTCTCCACCAAAACCAAACTCAGCCCTCTTTGACCTGCAATGTGGTCTCTGAGAGTAGATGAAGCCAAAAAAGTCCACGGTCAGAAGGAAGATGGACAGAAAGGCAGAAACTGGCTTGAGCTCTTTCAAATTCCACTCCAAACAACTTTAAAATAACACTTGGAAACAAAGTGTAGAGTGGTAAAACCCACCAAAGGATGGGGTGAAATAATTTTCCATCCCAATGGTGGGAGTGGAATGCATTTCAGCACAGGAAGCACCCTGGCAAGCCAGCAACAGGCCTTGAGAGCAACGGAATCATCATCAGTAGCTTCTGGAACTCTCAAGCCACACAGGAGGCTAGGTAACTGGCCAGAAGGAGAGTACAGGGGACCCTTTGCCCACACTGGGTTCAAGACTCTGTTGCATTGCCCATATGCAGATCTGGGTTGCAGTCCTGTGTCTCGGTCCCAGGGCAAGGAGGAGTACCAGCACAAGTGGGGATCCTGGACATAGTTACAGGGTAGGAAGGAGTGCTTATGGTCACCGATCAGAGCACAGACCAGAGAATTAGTAAACATATCTCTCTTTGGTTTATGCCACCTTGGAGGTATACTCCAGGGGCAAGACTCCCCACTCCCACCCTGAGTGCTCTAGCATTGCTGATCCCAGCTCAGTACCAGGTAAGCTGCCAGACCAGTGTAGCCTCCAGGTGAGGCCCCAGCACTCACAAAGCCACTGACAAGGTCCTGAGCTCCTACCATAAGAAGCTTGGTTCAGTACCCCCTGTGTTCCAGCAGGAGAGCTTAACTTTAAAAGCCAGGAAATAGGCAAACACCACGAGCAGGAAGCAGAAACAAACAACAACCACAGATTCTTATTATGTGGACAGGGAAGATTAAAACACAAATTCAGAGGAGGACAACATTGTCAATATACTCACATCCAAAACCTCAAAGGGGAATATGAACTGCTCTCAAGCCCAAAAAACCTTCTTGGAAAAGCTGAAGAAGGATTTTAAAAGTCAAAGAAGAGAAGAAGAAAAATAGGGAAAAGAAATGAGAGGCGTGCAAGAGACCCAGGAGCTTGGAAAAGGAAGGACAAAAGCTGACAGTAAAAAGCAAGTCCTTAGGAGTGGAGCCAAGACGGTGGAGTAGAAGCACAAACTTGGTGTGAGCTTCTGCTCCAAGCACTTCCAATATATGTAAAAAATGACTCTGAACAAACTTCAGAGCTACACAACCTGCAAAGTGACAGAGAGAAACAAATCTGCTGCTGAAGGAAGCCCGGAAGGCAGACAGGAAGAAAGTATGGCAGTGAGCTGGAAGCCGAGCACAGTCCTGTGTGAGCTGCAGTTCAGGCCCCAAGAGGCCTGGACCAGCAGCAGCCAGAGCAGACTTAAGGAGAGCGAATCACCAGCAGCTGGCGTGGTTTCCAGACTTCTCAACCCATAAACACCAAAAACAAAGTAAAAGATCAGTGTGGAATTCTGTTGGAACAGGGGTGGACAGAAGAGTGTGACAGAAGCCCCTGCCCCTGGGGCAAGAAGCAGTGGAGGTGTGCAGGCTGTGCCACCACATGGCTAACTCAGGAGCTCCTGGCCTGCAGACTGTAGGGGGACCAAGCAACTATTCAGAAGGAAATCGTTCTTGCTTTAACCTGCTTGGATATGGATTGCAGTCTTGGGTGGTGGT
Source organism: Pseudocheirus occidentalis (assembly GCA_028646575.1). NCBI lineage: Eukaryota > Metazoa > Chordata > Mammalia > Diprotodontia > Pseudocheiridae > Pseudocheirus > Pseudocheirus occidentalis. The sequence goes on along the minus strand of CM053593.1, from coordinate 387,094,307 downwards.
CCTGGGGTGTGTGGCCAGTGAACCAGAGCTTTTGGGGCCTGTAGAGAGGGCACCCTCCTAATAGCTCCAACAGCTGCAAAAACCCCAGCAATTTGGAAGCAGAGTTCTGCTGTGGCAAGGAGCTTGAAAGTCAAGTAATTGGCTGGCAAGATGAGCAATCAGAGGAAACACAAACAGATAATAGAAGCTTTTTTTGGAGACAAAAAGGATCAAGGCATGGAGCAGGAAGAACACAGCAAAGTCAGAACTCCTGCATCAAAAGCCTGCAAGAAAAATATGAACTGGTTACATGCCATGGAGGAACTCAAGAAGGATTTTGAAAATCAAGCAAGAGAAGTTGAGGACAAACTGGGAAGAGAAATGAGAATGATGCAAAAAAATAATGAAAAGCACGTCAACAGCCTGCTAAAGGAGACCCAAAAATATACTGCAGAAAATAACATCTTAAAAAATTGACTAACTCAAATGGCAAAAGAGGCCCAAAATGCAGTGAGGAGAAGAACGCCTTAAAAAGCCAAATTTTCCAGATAAAAAAAGTAATTTCAAAAACTCACTGAAGGAAATAACTACTTCAAAATTACACTGGAGTAACTGGAAGTTAATGACTTTATGAGAAATCAAGATAATATAAAACAGATTCAAACAAATGAAAAAATAGAAAGCAATGTGAAATATCTCATTGGAAAAACCACTGACCTGGAAAATAGATCCAGGAGAGAGAATTAAAAAATTATTGGACTGGTGGCATGGAGCCAAGATGACAGCGCTGAAGCAGCAAGGTTCCGCAGCTCCCACAAACCACCCTAAACACCCATAAAATATGACCCCAGACAAAGTCTAGGACTCTCAGACTCACAAAAATACAGAAAACACATCTCTCGCTGAAAGTAGCTCAGCAGCATGGGCTCATCGCGGCAGGCCGGGAGCCAAGGCCAGCTCAGGCTGAAAATGAAGTGCGGCCAGGCCCCAGGACAGGTTGGGAGGAGCTGAGCTGAGCCACAGCCAATCTACAAGAGAGAAGATCTACTGCTCCTCCAGAAACTCCACATCTACCAAGGCGTGAAAAACAGGGATTTAAGAGGGGCAGCTTGGCAGGAGGGGCTCATCCAGCAGGCCAGCAGGCCCGGAGCCGAGACCAGCCCAGCCCAAAACTGAAACATTGTCAGGCCATGCCCAAGGGTGGTCACAAGGAGCTGAGCCACCCAAGCTGCAGCGTGAGATGACTTCAAAGAAGATCTACTGCACTTGAGGGGATCTTAACATCCAGCAAACAAGGATTAGAGATGGTCAGTGAAAGTGAAACATTGAAACTTAATTTGGGGGAGGAAAAGCAGTTTGGCGAATCCGCCCCCAGGGCAAGGAGGCAGTGGGGGAAGGGCAGGAACTGCTGTAACCGGTGGCAGCCCCCACTGGGCTGTTTCAGAGCCCCTGGCCTGTGGACCTTGCAGGGGGGCTGAGACGATCGATCAGGGCCAAGGGCTCTTGTGTTGAGTAGCCTGGATCCGGATTGCGGTCTTCGGTGGTGGTCCTGGGGTGCACTTTCAGCAAGCCAAAGCTGGGGGGGCTGCAACACCCTCCTAATAGCTCCAGCAGCTGAGAAAACCTCAGTGATTTGGAACAGAGCTTTCCCTCCTGGAAGCAGAGTATCACAGAGCTAAAAAAACAACCAATTAATTGACTGGCCAACATGAGGAAAAGGAAGCAAAGTAAGAACAGCAATAAAACTCTAGAATCCTTTTTTGTGGACAAAAAGAATCAAAGCATGGAACAGGAAGAAGACAACACAGACAGATCTCCCACACCAAATGCTTCCAAGACACTTGAAGAATGCCTAGAAGTTATAGATCAACTGAAAAAAGGCTTTGGAAAACAAATAAGAGAAGTAGAGGAAAAATTGGGAAGAGAAATGAGAATGATGCAAGAAAATCATGAAAAGAGAGTCAACAACCTGACTGAAGAAAACAACACTTTATAGAATAGATTAACTCAAATGGCAAAAGAGGCCCAGAAAGCCAATGAGGAGAAGAATGCCTTAAAAAGTTGAATTTGCCAGATGGAAACAGAATCTCAAAAGCATTCTGAAGAGAATAATTCCTTCAGAATTA
>CM053593.1:387073065-387091702 GCA_028646575.1 Pseudocheirus occidentalis | reverse complement strand
CCCATACAGAAGAGGCAAGGGATAACTGTTACAACTTTACTTTCAATTACTCTCATTGAATTTGTTTTAGGGAAGAAATGGCATAAACTCTAAACTGGGCATCATGCCAAACAGGAGAGTAGGGGGCATGGGGATGAGAGGGAGTATGACGGAGGGGAGGGCAGGGTCTAGGGGAGGGATGCTGGAAGCACACACTTCAGGAAAGGGACAGGGACAGGGTAGAGAACAGAACAAGGGGGTTAGGGATAGGAAGGAGGGACATATGATCACTGTCACAATATGTCCACTATGAAGATGTCCTGTATAATCACACATCCACAGCCTGTATTGAATTGCTTGTCCTTCCAGTGGGGGTGGGTGACAAGGGAGGAACTGAAAGAATCTAGAATTTAAAGCTCTGCAATATCTCTAACTAGGAATTAAGATATATGGGAGCTTGGGTAGGGAGACCCTCCCTGCTGTACCAGAAAGTAAGAGAGCAGATCAGGGGAGGGGCTTTACAGTGGGATCACTGTTTTGGAGTTAGCGTAGGGCAAAGACAGGGAGAAAATTAGTAATTCAAAAATGTCATGAAAATGATGTAAACAAGAAAACAAATTAAAAAATTAATAAAAAATATATATACAGGCAAAAAAAAATATTGGACTGTCTGAAAGCCATGATCACAAAAAGAGCTTAGACACCATCTTTCAAGAAATTATCAAGCAAAATTGCCCTGTGTATCAGCAAGCACCCTAGCACACCCAGGGTAGCTGCTGGCATGGGTTCTTAGATCTGCTTTTCTAAAGGAAAGCAACTCAACATGGGTTAAGAGTCTCACTTTAATCAATCAAACATATATCATTTACCTAGTTCAGGGGGAAAAGTCAGCGCCCTGAACTTCAGAGAATACAAACAAGTTACAAGCAGAAGTTACAAGCTGACAAAGAAACAGATCAGCAGACGGGCTTCCATCTGTCTGATCATTACATCCATACCTATTCAGTTACCAGAGAGGTAAGCACTAACTTCCGGGTTTTCAAAGCCAGGGGACTCAACAGCTTCCCAGAGTCTCATCTGGCCAAATCACACATGAGCCCCAAAGCAAAAATTCACATCAGGGTATATACAGCCTTCTCCTGGATCAGAGAATGTCACAACCCTCTCGATCCACTGTCCAATTATAAAGTAATAAGGTATGGGTGTTCCTGAAGAATAAGTCTCTGGCCACAGGCTCCACATGACCACATTCTGCCTATTAAGGGGCAGAGTATACTTTCAAATCAGGGAAGTTTCTCAGAGCCACTTAAGCCTATCAAAAGGCTTAGGGGCAGGGAAGATCTTCAGATTCCCATAACACTCTGATATTGTAGAACCAGAGGGCAAAATGCACATTTAAAGAATTCACCAATCGCCTCTTGAAAAAAGATTCCAGAAAGCAAACTAGGAATATTATAACCAAATTCCAGAGTTCCCAGGTCAAGGAAAAAATACCATAATGCGTCAGGAAGAAACAATTTGAATATTGTGGAAACATAATCAGGATAACACAAAACCTAGAAGCTTCTACATTAAGTGATTGAAGGTCTTGGAATATGGTATTCTAGAGGTCAAAGGAGCTAGGAGGAAAAAAAAAATCACCTACCCAATGAAACTGAGCATAATGCTTCAGGAGAAAATGTAGTGATTCAATGAAATAGAGGATATTCAAGCATTCTTGATGAGAAAACTAGAGCTTAACAGAAAATCTGACTTTTAAATACAAGAAGCAAGAGAAACATTAGATGGTAAACAGGGAAAAAAACAAAAGGAAGTTATTAAAGTTGAAATATTTACATTCCTACATGGAAAAATGATAATTGTAACTCATAAGACTTTAATCAGTATGAGGATAGGTGAAGGGAATATGTGTGTGTATGTGTGTGTGTGTCTGCATACATATATGTATGTATAGGAGGGTGTATGTATATATATGTACATATATATATATATATATATATATATATATGAATGTGGGTATATGTATGTTCATGTACACATAGAGGGCATAGGATGAGTTGAATACGAAAGGATTATATCTAAAAAATAAAATTAAGAGGTAAGAGAGGAATTTATTGGGAGGAGAAAGGGAGCGATAGACTAGGGTAAATTATCTTACATAAAAGAGGCAAGAGAAAACTGTTACAATGGAGGGGAAGAGCACGAAGGTGAAAGGGAACTGGACGACCTCACTCTCATTGAATTTGGCTTAAGGAGGGAATAACATATACATTCAATTGGGTATCTTACCCTACAGGAAAATAGGGGGTAGGGGATAAGAGGAGTCATGACAGAAGGGAGGGCAGATTGTGGGAGAGGGAAGTTAGAAGCAAACATTTTTGACACAGGATTGGGTCAAAGGAGAAAATAGAATAAGTGGGGGCAGGAGAGGATGGAGGGAAATATAGTTAGTCTTTCACAATATAACTACTATGGAAATGATTTAGGTATCTACACATATATAACCTATATTGAATTGTTTATCTTCCCAGTGGGGTAGGTGACACGGAAGGAAGAAGGGAAAAAAAATCTGGAACTCAAAGTTTTAAAAACAAATGTTAAAAACAAAAACAACTGTGAAATACGATATACAGGCAGTGGGGTATAGAAATCCATCTTGCCCTACTAGAAACTTAGGGGAGTGATCGGGGAGGATGTAAGAGAGAACAGATTAGGAAAAGGGGTATTCAGTAGGTTTATTATTTTGGAGTAGGGCTAGGGGAGAGATGGGGAGAAAAAATTATAACTCAAAATTTTGTGTAAATGATTGTTGAAAACTAAAAATAAATAAATTTATATATAAAAAAGAAGTTAAAAAAAAAGAAAAGAAGTCCTTGAAAAGTAGAATTGGCCAAACAGAAAAGAAGGTACAAAATCAAATAGAAGAAAGTAATTCATTAAAAATTAGAGTTGTGCAAGTGGAAGCTAATAATTCTATCGGATATCAAGAATCAATCAAACAGAAACAAAAAAATTTAAAAAATAGAAAACATAAAATATCTCATTACTAAAATAATTGACCAAGAAAATAGGAGAGACAACTTAACGATTATTGGTCTACCTGAAAGCCAAGAGGAAACAAAGAGTTTGAAAAGCATTTTTCAGGAAATCATCAAAGAAAACTGCCCAGAAGTCCTAGATCTAGAAGGTAAAATAGTCATTGAAAGAAACCACTGATTACCCCCTGAAAGAGATCCCAAACTGAAAATGCCAAGGAACATTGTAGCCACATTCAAAAATTATCATGTGAAAGAGAAAATACTGCAAGTAGCCAGAAAGAAACAATTTAAATTTCATGGAACCACAGTCAGGGTTAAGCAGGACCTTGCAGCTTCTACATTAAAAAATCAGAGGGTGTGGAATTTGATATTCCACAAGCAAAGGAGTTGGGATTACAATCAAGGATCAACTACCCAGTGAAATTGAGCATAATCTTTCAGGGGAGGAGATGTACATTCAACAAAATAGGGGATTCCCAAACCTTTCTGATGAAAGGACCAGAGAGCAATAGAAAATCTGATCTTCAAATACAAGGCTCAAGAGAGGCATAAAAAGGTAAATAGGAAAATAAAACGAAACAACAGCATGTTTTTCAATAAGGGTAAACTGTTTATATTCCTACAAGAGTGGATGTCACTTATAACTCTTGAAAACTGTATCATTATTATGATATTTAAAAGGGCGTATATGTAGAAGGAAGGCTGGATATAAGTTGACTTTGATGTGATGGTAAAAAATCTAAGTGGTGAAAAGAGCTTGTACTGGGAGAGGAAAGGGGGAGATAGACAGGGTTAAATTACATCACATGAAAAGGCTCAAAAACCTATTACAGTAGAGGAAAAGGAGGGAGGGAGATGAGCACTGTTTGAACCTCACTCTCATTAGATTGGGCCCAAAGAGAGAATAACATAATTAGTTAGGCATAGAAATCTAACTTAACCTTTTAGGAGCCTAGTAAAGGAAAGGAGTAAAGCAAAGGAGAAAGGAAAAGGAGGGAGTGGACAGAATGGAGGGCAGGCTGAGGGAGGTGGTGGTGAAAGTAAAACTCTAGTGAAGAGGGAAAGGGAGAAAAGAGAGAGAAAAGCATACATGGGGGGTGGAAATAAGATGGAGAGAAAGACACAGATAGTAATCATAACTGTGAATGTAAATGGGATGAATTCTCCCATAAAATGGAAGGAGATAGCAGACTGGATTAAGAACAATAATCCTACAATATGTTGTGTTCAATAAACACATTGGAAACAGAAGGATACACACAGAGTAAAGGTAAAAGGCTGGAGCAAACAACAACAGGGATAGCAATTCTGATCTCGGACAAAGCAAAATTGAAAAAAAGATCTAATTAAGAGATAAGGAAGGAAACTACATCCTACTAAAAGGTACCTTAGACAATGAAGTAATATCATTACTAAATATATACGCATCAAGTGGCATAGTATCCAAATTCTTAGAGAAGTTAAGGGAGTTACAGGAAGAAATAGACAACAAAACTATACTAGTGGAGGACCTCAACCTCTGCTCCTGCCCCCCACCCTCACTCAGAACTAGATAAATCTAACCATAAAATAAACAAGAAATTAAGATAAATAGAATTTTAGAAAAGTTAGATATGGTTGACCTCTGGAGAAAATTATATGGGGATAGAAAGGAATATACTGTTTTCTTGGCAATACATGGCACATACACAAAAAATGACCATGTTTGAAGGCTTAAAAACTCACAATCCAATGCAGAAAGGCAGAAATATCAAATGCATTCTTTTTCAAGTCATGATGCCATAAAAATTAAATGTAATAAAGGGCCATGGAAAGATAGACTAAAATTAATTGTAAACTAAATAATGAATGAATCCTAAAGAATGAATAGGTCAAACCACAAATTATAGAAACAATCAATAACTTCATTCAAGAGAATGACAATAATGAGACAACATACCAAAAATGGGAAGCAGAAAAAGTGGTTTTTTTAAAATCTCTAAATACCTACCTGAATAAAATAGAGAAAGAAGAGATCAATAAATTGAGTATGCAAATTAAAATGCTAGAAAATGAACAAGTTAAAAATCCCCAATTAAAGAGCAAATTAAAAATTCTGAAAACCAAAAAAGAGATTAATAAAATTGAAATTAGGAAAACTATTGAATAAATAAAACTAAGAGCTGGTTTTATAAAAAACAACAGCAACAATAAAATAGATAAACCTTTGGTTAATTTGATATAAAAAAAGATAAAGAAAAAAACTGTATTACCAGCATCAAAAGTAAAAAGGGAAAATTTATTACCAATCAAAAGGAAATCAAAACAATAATTAGGAGCTATTTTGCCCAACTGTATTCTAACAAATTTGACAATCTTAGTGAAATGAATAAATATTTACAAAAATATAAATTGTCCAGATTAATGGAAGAGGAAATAAAATACTCAAATAACCCCATTTCAGAAAATATAAATTGAACAAGTCATCAGTGAACTCCCCAAGGAAAAATCTCCAGGGTCAGATGGAATTACAGGTGAATTCTATCAAATATTTAAAAAACAACTAATTCCAATACTATATCAAATATTTGGGAAAATAGATGAAGAAGGAATGCTGTCAAATTCTTTTTATGATGCAAATATGGTGCCAGTACCTAAACTGAGAAGAGCCAAGACAGAGAAAGAAAATTATATACCAACTTCTCTAATGAATATAGAAGTAAAAATTTTAAATAAAACATCAGCAAAGAAATTAGAATAATTTATCTTGAGGATAATACACTATGACCAGGTAGGATTTATACCAGGAATGTAGGGTTGGGTCAGTATTAGGAAATCTATCAGCATAATTGACCATATCAAAAATAAATTTAAAGTGTGAGAAAGAAGAACAGAGAAGGGGAAAAGGAGAGGTAGAGTGGAGTAAATTATCTCGCATAAAAGAGGTGGGAAAGCACTTTTACAATGGGAGGAAGATGGGGGAGGTGGGAAGGAGCACTTGAACCTTAGGCTCATCAGAATGGCCTCAAAGAGAGAATAACATACATATTCTACTGGGTATTAGAAATCTATCTTACCCTTCAGGAAAGCTGAAGGGGAAAGGCATAAGAGAAGTTGAAGAGGCTGATAGAAGGGAGAGCAGATTGGGGAGACAGCAGTCAGAAGCAAAATACCTTTGATAATGGACAGGGTCAAAGAGAAAGAAAAGGATAAATGGGGGAAAATATGATGGGGGAAATACACAGTAATCATAATTGTGAAAAAAATTAGTCAATTTCTCTCATAACATAGGCTTCATTTCTCAAGTATATAGAGAAATGAATCAAATTTATAAGAATACAAGTTGTTTCTGAATTGAAAAATGGCCAAAGTATATGAACAGGCAGTTTTCAGATGCTGTACATAGCTATCTATGTTATATAGTCATATGAAAAAAGATGTATTAAATCATTTAAAACAGCTCTTAGATACCACTCCACATGTATCAGATTGGATAATATGACAGAAAAGGGAAATGACAAATGTTAGAGGGGATGAGGGAAACTGAGGCACTAATGCACTGTGTAATGCACTGTTGGTGGAGTTGTGAACTGATCCAACCATTCTAGAGAACAATATGAAACTATGTCCAAAAGGCTATAAAACCATACATAGCATTTGGCTCAGAAATACCACTACTATGTCTGTATCCCAAAGAGATTAAAAAGCAAAAAAAAAAAAAAAGGAAAGGACCTCTATCTACAAAAATATTTATAGCAGTTCTTTTTGTGGTGGCAAAGAATTGGAAATCACGAGGATGGCCATCAACTGGAAAATGACTGAACAAATTATGGTTTCTGATTGTGATGGAATCAAAGAAATGTAAGTAATTTACATTTCTTAATTCTTACATTTACTAAATGTAAGAAATGACAAGCAGGATGTTCTTGGAAAAACCTAGAAAGACTTACATGAGCTGATGAAAAGTGAAACATGCAGAACCAGGAGAACAGTGCTCACAGTAAGCAAGCGATGCTGTGTGCTGAATGACTTAGCTATTCTCAAGAATACAATGGTCCAAGGCAATTCTAAAAGAGGTATGATGAAAAATGCTATCCCTCTGCAGAGAAAGAACTAATGGAGTCTGAACGCAATTTAAAGCATACTTCTGAAAACTTTGCTTTCTTTGGGGGCGGGGGCGGGGTCTGGTTTTCTTTCACAATGTGACAAATACAGAGACTGGTAAAGAACCTCTCCAAATAAAACATGGCTCCTTTGGCAAGTCCAAGTCTTTTCAGCTGGGTGGACAGTGTCCAAGATTCCACTCTGCTCATATCCACACCACAAGGAAACATCTGAAGAGGAGAAGGGAAGATGGAAGACACAAAAGTAGGTTAGAGCACAGCTCCTACCCTTGGAGTTTATAATCTTTCTGGGAAAAGAAAATTAACAGACAATAATCAGCAGAGGAAGACAGCTTCTAGATGGACTATGGAAATCCCAGATGAGGAAGATCCCTTTATCATAGGTCAGTACCTTCTCTGGAACTCATAGTATTAAGAGAGTTGCTTGGGACAGTGAGGATGAAGTGACTTGGGATCCCAGCACTGGTATGATTCAGAGGCTCAAAGGACAGCTTTTTGTTCACTAGATGGATGGCCTAAGATCATAACTAAACTCTCCTACTAACTTAGCTTTGTGACCTTGGGAAAATAATCTCACCTTGAAACATCTTTCATTTATCACCTAGAAAATTAGGGGTGGGGGATCTTCAACATCTCTTTAAGTTCTAGAACATCATATATGTATGTTAGACCATGAATGAAGTAAAAATTAATGAAAGGAACAAACAGAATTCCAAATACTTATGGAGAAAACATTTTTCAAAAGTTATGCAACATTAACTGATTCTCAAAGAAACAAAGGAATATTTATATAAACTGATTCAGAGTGAAGTAAACAGAATCAGGAAAACTACATACCCAATGACTATATTGATGTATATGGAATGAATTTAAAACCACTATCACCACAGGGAATGCCAGACTGCTTACAGGTCTAAGCTTGGCCCCAGGGAAGGAATCAGAGAGCAGGACATGCCATAGATAGCACCACAAAGACACAAAGGGTGTGTTGGTTAGTTTAGCTGAACTGTTTTCCTTCTTTCATTTCTTTTTTCTTCCAAAGGATGACTTTGGGAAGGGGGCAGCAGAGGAATATATTGGATATGAGGGTGAATAAAAGACAACAATAACAATCTTAAAAACAATAATTGTTTCTCATAAGACCGAAAAGATTTGACATGATCATAGAGGCATTTTTTTAAAATTTATTATTTGTTTTCTCGTTTACATTATTCATTTTCATTACATTTTTGAATTACAAATTTTCTCCCCATCTTGCCCCTGCCCCAACCCTAAAACAGCAATCCCACTGTAAAGCCCCTCCCCTGCTCTGCTCTCTTATTTTCTGGTAGGGCAGGGAGGGTCTCCCTATCCCAGCCCCATAGGGTCATTTTAAGATCTAAATTATATTCTGTTTGTTACTGATGCATTTCATTTTGTGGGGTGGACAGTCAAGAGAAATCAATTTGGGAATGAAGGAAATGAGCTAGGATTACATGGAAGAGTCAGTGTTCAAATAGACACAGTTAACTACGCATGCTTCAGAAAATAGAATCTTTACATGGTTTAGGAGTAAAAAAGTAATTCCAATGAAGGAATACTGATTCAAGTACCCCAAGGCTAATGTGGAAGCACTTATCTGCACAACGGCTTTTCCCCAAAATGAAGAGGGATCTTCAGAGATTATCTAGTCCAGGTGCTGGGAATCTGCAGCCTTGAAGCCACCTGTCGCCTTCTAGCTCCATAAGCGTGGCCTTTGGACTCAATCAAAATTTTACAAAACAAGATTTAGAGGGCTAATTTTAAAATCAATAAGAAAGAATGACCACTGTCCAGAAAGTTTGGAATGGAAATCTTTCTGAAGACATGCATGTTCTGATAAATCTTGGAGGTATGTTAAAAAGATTATTAAATATCTTCATTTTCTATAATGGGAGGGGGTTAGCAGTAAAGGGAAAATGACATGCTCAAAACTAATTGACATTCAGTTTAAACACAAAATCTATTTTGCTGAACTTAAAGCAGATCATTTATCAATAGAAAATGATATTTTCCTTCCTTAACATCTTTCTCCTTCCTTTTTCTTCTCCTTCCTCCCTCTTCTGTCCCCCTCTCTCTCTCTTCCCCCCCCCCCACACACACACACACACACACACACACACACACACACACACACACTGCAGTCTGTACTTCCAAGTTCTTTCCTTTGGAGAGACTATGAGTGTTTTCAGACCTTCCTGAAATTCTCACATATAATAATCTATGCAAGGAAGCCAGTAACACCTTGATTTAACGCCGTCCCCAGGAGATCAATCAATCACCCCAGCAGTTTCTCCAAGCTATATAAATACTGAAGTGGCAGAGCCTGTGGGTGTTACCCAGGGACACAACCTACCCCCCTTGTCCCCTCTTGTCCCCCTACCTGATTGTCTTTCTTTTCAGTGCCAGCTGTGGGCTGTTTATTCAGCTGTTTTCTGGCAGTGGGGCTTGCAGCCAAAGTCTTTCAGCAGCTTGTGGCTTACTGATGAATGCAGATATATATTTTAGAAAAATACTTCTAAGATTTTTCAGCTGAAGATTTACTTACTTTTGACACCTAATACTACTTGCATTTTGCCACACACACAGTCCCTAAAAATGTCAGCATTTGCACTTGCAGTGATTTTACAACTTACAATTTATTTAATAAGGAATCAGGAGCCAAAGAAATCAACAGTATTGGAGGCAATTTCTTTTTGTTTATTTCATCAAATTTCAGCTTCATGAAATAAAAGGTTAAAAACAGCAACTTCACTGGCTCTTTCGTTATCCAGCCAATACTCTTTCTTTTAGAAGCAGGTGCTCCATTATGGGATGATTGCTAGCTTAAAACTCTCAGACTGATTTGTATAATTAGTCAAGATTCACTAAAAGTATTGTGCATTTCAAAAATTCAATATCTGAAAAAAAATTCTTTTTAAAAAGATCAATGAAGAGTGATTATTTGTTGTACAAAGGGTTCACCATAAGGTTCTCTGAAAAAGCAGGCACATGTAGGGCATTGAAAATAGGACCTGATTTATGGAGCTCTTGTGAATAGCAACACATCCTCTATGGAAATGATAGTACACCTGTGCTCAAGCTACAAAGCAAAACCAAAGCCAGCTAGGTCCAACTGAGGAAAACCAAAGTCCATCTCTTTGATCAAGCATGTCAGCGTTACACTGATTCAGCTGCATGATAAATCTAATCATTTCACTCCCCTATACACTCAATGAGGGACAGAGACACTGACTCAATCTTGTGAAAAGCTAGCCTCAATTTGCAAAGTCCCACTAAAACTGCCTTCTTAGTCTGTGGAATATGTGGGATGGATGGTCGCTTGTCATTAGTGGAGGGTACGGCACATCTGTGGTACACACTAGTGGCCAGAGTGCCAGGCTCAGAGTCATGAAGTCTCATCTTCCTGAGTTCAAATCTGGCCTCAAACACTTCCTTGTGTGACTCTGGGCAAGTCACTTCAACCTACCTGCCTCGGTTTCCTCCTCTGTAAAATGAGCTCAAAAAAGAAATGGCAAACTACTTCAGCATCTCTGTCAAGAAAGCCACAAATGGGATAGTGAAGACTTGAACACAACTAAATGACTGAACAATAGTCTGTCTTCCATCTATGGGTCTTCTTTCTACCGTGTAGCTATGGAAAGTTCCCACAGCATCTGCATTAACTTACCAGTACATAAAGGACTCTCATGGTAGTTCATGGGCCGTGTCATGTTTTGCAAGCAACTCGCTACCACAAAGAATACTTGGGGCCATCGAAGACAAGGCACTCAGAAAAGTGGTGTTGTTGCATGCTGATTCCTGGGCCTGTCTTTATACAAATGGTAAAAATGCTTCAGCTTCAAATCACTAAGAATTCTGACAACTGCTCCGACCTTTTGAATGGACGGCGTGGCAAACAGTTCCAGTGGTAGAGCTGGTCTGTTCTTTTACGAAAATATTTTAGCAGTATCTTGTCTGTCCCGCTTCATCAGCCAACCCCTACTTGAAGTCCAAGAATCAATCTATTATTTCTACACAAAAGGGTAAAGATCACATCTATTGGTCCGATGTGCTCCTTTTTCTATTTTGTAAGATATAGCGAGGAGTAAAAAAAATGTTTTCTTGGGATGTATGGAGAGTAAAGTCTTCTTTCCCCTCGACATCAGTCACTTGAGTAAATGCAACACGGACTAGGTGTACTAAAAGAATACTCTTATTTAGGATCTGAACTTTTTTATTTTAAACAATGAGTGGTCTAATAACAAACAACAAAAAAAGGTTAGCCCTTTTTTCTGTAAGCAAAGAAAGTAAACAAGCTCTATTAAGCCCCTATTACGTGCCAGACTCTGCGCTATATAGTTTATAAATATTATTTGATCCTCAGAACAACCATGGGAAGTCATATTATTATTTCCATTTTATAGTTTGAGGAAGCTGAGGCAAATGATAAGTGACTTGCCCACGGTCACACAGCTAGCCAGTGCCGGACGCTGGATTTGAACTCAGGTCCTTTCTAACTCTGAGCCCAGTGCTCTGTGCACTGTGGCAGCACGTGGCTGCTTCTAACAACTTGTAGGCAAGTCACTAATACACATACATATATATGTGTTATCTTGTATGCGTGTTGCAGACCATATGTACACACAATGAAGACACTTGGCTACATAACTACTGAGATCCCTTTCAGATGGAACATGTTGTAATCCTATGGTTCTTGAACACAACCATGTCCCTGGGGCTTACTGAGAAGTTGTAATGAACGGTGGGATAACAACAACTACATTCATGGCAGAGCCAGTCTCAAAGCTGGGAAGAATGAGGTCTAAGTCCTGTCTCTGGCACCTAATGGCCAGTGTAAGTCACTCGACCTCTGAGAGCTGGAGGCTCCAGAGAAGGGACCAATCTGCATCAGTGGAAGAAGCTTCCTCACCTGGAAGTCCCCTATGTCAATGAAATCACAGGGCTGGTCTGTAGCCTTCTGGTTCATGTACATCTACATACATATATTTTTGAGAGCTTCAGTCCCTAACCATAATGATATAAAAGAACACCTGGCAGGTACCCAAGCAGGACAAAACAACGTGCTGTGGGAGCTCTAAGACGGATGGGCCTTATCGATGGAGATCAGGAGAAGCTTCCTAGAGGAAAGGGCAAGAGATAGGAACCAAAGTGTGGGTTGGGATTCAACAGTGGGAAGAAAGAAAGTAAGGCTAGTGAGGGCAGGGCTGAGAATGGCCAAAGGCAGAGAGGCAGGAAAGTCCAGGGTGTGTTCTTTGGGTAAGTGTGGACAGATGTGGAATGTACAGACAGGGCTAGCAGTAGAAAGGGAGATATTAAAGTTTGGAGGGTAGGGAAGGAAATCACAGGTCTGGTGAAAAGTCCGTAGCAAACCCCTAGTTGGGGTTTGCTTTGCCCCAGCACTATTTAGCAGCAGAGGAGATGGATGGTGAAAATCATTCAGGGTTGGGCTTTAGAAAGGGATGAATGGAAAGATGACAAAGGGATGAGGGGGCCACAAGCAAAGCACAGTGACCTGGTTAGTCCTAGAGCTGAGACTGAGAAGGAGAAAGCCAGTGAGAACATGCCGTGATTTCAGGCAAAAATGTTATCCTTGTAGAGAGGATGAGAGAGGGCTGTTAGGGGCCAGTACAGCTGTGGGGATTTTAGGGTCTGCTGAAGAACCAGACCAAAAGGGTCATTAATGGAACAAGGCCCGCTTGAAAGAAAGCCTGTGGCCCAGAGAGCTCACCTGGGTGTGTGCTGGTTGGCACATACAGGTACAGATAGGATTCATGCCTCATTCTCAGGTGATTCCCATTGGAATGGACCAGTAAATTTGTTGGATGAAAGAGCTGGGCTCCCAAAAGACCTTGAATGGCAGAAGGAGGGGTCACGCACCAAGCAGGATGACACTCTACAGAGCTGAGAGCAGGATTCTGCCAATGGGCCCAAAGCAGCTGTGTTTTAAGTGCAGGACGAGGAAGGTCAGCCTAGCTGACAGGCGATGTGAAAGACTTCAGACCATTGGTGAGCCAAGAGGATGATGGGGAAACCCCCAAGGCAAACAGGACCTCTGGTGTCTTCAGAGAGTCTGGAGGTGCTCATGAGGCCAACCACCACAGAGAGGAGAGGAAGACCTGTCTTTGTCCCCAGGTAGCAGAAGAGAAACAAGTGGATAGAAGGGGTTTAATATCTGGCTATCTTTTCACCGGTCTGAGGCCCTGCTATCTTGATTGGTGGATGCCCACCTCAGGTGCCCAGACATGTGAGTCCAGCTCCAGCTACTTCATTTCAAGCCTTCTTCTTGCTAGATGCTTTGTGCACTTTTCCTCACCCTCAACCAAAGCCCAATTGCTTTACATCTGAGCAGAAAGGAGGGCAACAGAATCACAGGTAACAGCTAAAGGAAGAGCAAAGGTCAAGGGGGCATTCATGTGTGTCTATGTAGCAGTAAGAACACAGAGGGCGTCTGGCTGGGGAGCCAGCAGAAGAGCTCCTTCCTGCAGGCACCCCCTGGTTGGCGGCACTTCTTGCCTGGCTTATGGGATAACAGAATGGGTCTCTCAATCTTTAACATTACCCCTCTCTGCACAGCTGAACACATCACTCAGCTACTTAAAAACCACGCCTGGCTGCCCCAGCTTGATCCTCCACCCACCATCTCCACGCAGGCACACAATCTAATGCCCCTGACCCCTCTATCTCTGCTTCTTGGCATCTGGGGCTCCCTTAAGGGATAGCTCAGCTGCCCTCTCCTCCAGGAAGCCCCCTTTATCCACTAGTCACCTTGATTGTCCTGGTACCATCTTTGCATTTGGACCCTGGGGTAAATCCCTGGGGGAGGACAGAGGCAGCACCCAGCACAGTGCCCAGCAAACAGGAGGCATCGCAAAGTTTTGTGGGTTTGTTTGTTTAGAATGCATTAGAGATGAGAAGATTTTATTCTCTGATACAAACACCAACGTGCACAGAACTGAAAATCTTTTTACTTTACCCTCCCTGCCAAAAAAAAATTTGACAGAAACATTTACAAATCCTTCAGTAGGTTTTTTTTTAAAGTCATAAATGAAATCAGTAACTGCATCCCCACTCACCACTTCTGAAGGCTATCTGAGCTCGCATTACCTAGGAATCAGATTTTGTCCCTAGGTCAGCTCCTCATTCTTCAAAAATACACAACAGTCACAGTGTAGACCACAGTGGCTTTTATCATTTAAGACATTCTGAGAAAAGCAAACAGTTGTTTCCTCATTAGGAAACATGAATACTTTCTCATCATCATCATCCAGTATAAAAAATAATTCAGTTTGATTTACGTTTATTTAAGGGTAAAATTAATCCCGCCTACGCCTAGATGATTTTTTTTTTTTGGTATTCAGCAGCTCCAAAAGCAAATTGTGTTTAAATTTAGACTGAGTCTCTACCATTGGAGCGTCGCTAACTAGGCACTAATACAGAATATGTCAGCGTACCGGCTGAAGACCCCGTGTTAACAAAAAGAGACCCGTATCAAATCTCCTCCACATCACTCTTGGACATTTTGCCACAGTCCTGCAGAGGGAGGCGCCGACTGGTTCCCTGAGTGTCATACACGCTACGGAGACCCAAACATCACTGGAGTCTTCAGGGAGCTTCCCAGGTTGGGCTTTTAGCTTCCCCAAATCTAAGAGATCTTCCCGTCCAATTTCAAGAGTTTGTTCTTCCCACAACTTAACTTCATCTGCATAACGAATCGTATCCTCTTCATAAGTCACATATGCACCTGCTTTGTGGATAATGACAGATTTTCTCCACTCTTCATTTAAAAGTTTCATTATTTCCTGGGATGAAATCGCTTTTGCTTTCTCAGAGTGTTCAGAAGCAAACATATAACCTGAGGGAGGTCTTTTGGCCCTTCCAAAGACGGTTCTCTCCCTCTTTTTCTTTATTATTTCCTTTCTAGCCATTTTTCGCTGCTCCTTTTTTTCTGATCAGGACTGAGCTCTGCTCCATGTGCAGAGGCCTCTTTGCAGGCTTTAAATCTGCCTTGGAAATGTCTTCATATTCTTTCTTCTGTGGCTCTGGAAGCTCCCTCCAAGCTTCAGCAAGCTTCTTAATGATCTCTGTGCTTCCCAAATCTGGATGTTTTCCTTTGAGGCTGGGTCAAGGTTCCATTGTAAAATGAATGCATGCAGACAAAGGCTTCGCTCTTTCATAAACCACTCCAATCCACAAACAGCTCGGGGGACCAGCCCTGTGCCCGCAGGACCTACCCCCTCGCCTCTTCCTCACAGCAGCAGCACCACAGCCCCTTGCCCCGGGCCATCTTCCCTCAGCCCACTGGGGTGGCCTGGTGAGTCCCATGCGTGTTTCCCCACCACAAGGTTTTGCTTTTTAAAGAAAGATGACTTGCATTCATGCCCCCTCCCTTGAACGGTGACAAGACTAAGAACAGCCAGCAATCATAGTATGCTTTAAGTTTTGCCAAGGACTTCACAGAGGTGAATGTACTTTATCCTCACAAGCATCCTGAGCCATTATATTATCCCACTTTACAGACAAAGAAACTGAGTCCAAGAGTGCTGGAGGAATCTGCCCAACCTGACAAAGCCAGAAAGGGTCTGGGGTAGGATTTGAATTCAAGTCTTTGTGAGGCCCAGGCCTACACTAGGTTAGATGGAAGAAGTCAGAAGGCCACTTGAACACTTTAGAAACTAGGAGACTCCTTCAGAATGACACGTCCCTCATGTGCCAATCAATGTTCATTCCTTCTGGGTCAAGAAACTTTCCACCAGGAACCATACGACCTCCCCTTGGTAGTGACTACAGGTATAAAGGAGAGCACACTGGGCCCATGTTAGGAGAGAACTGCATTTGAATCCTGCACCCTGTTCCCACTTAGCAATGTGGTCACCTACCTCATCTGTAAGATGGGGATATTCCCATCGGTACTGGCCCCTTCCTGGGGCCCAGCGAGACTCAAGACTAGAATATGCAATCCACTGTCCTGCAGACCTAAAGCACTTACTTTACTGTGGGAGGGCCAGAGAGGGGCCACAGTCAGCATCTTCACTGCAGGTCAATCACAGCCCACCGTCCTCCACCTGGCTCAAGTCACATCTCAGATACTGGGCTTCATTCTGGGTACCACACAGTAGGAAGAACCAACCAATCAAGCCCATCATGTTCCAAGCACTGTGTTTAGTGCTGTGGTAGGAACAGCTCCCATTCACAAGATACCAACATTTCTGTCTAAGGGCTCTATGTATCCGTGGATAACATGACACAGGCCACAGTTCAAGGGATGCGCTGTCATCTGCCCAGGCCTGGGCTGGTAAGATGCCATGTGTGCAGATTAGGGTCCCACGTTCCTGTCATGGCATGAGGATGGGTGTGCGCTGGGGGGCCAGAGGCTTCCCCCTCACCAGGGGGGCTTCAAGCCATGGCAGGGTGAGGACATGATGGCTATGAAATGGAGGGGCTCTTCTTCAGACTGGTGCTGGACCACCTGTCCTCTCAAGGTCCCTTCAACAGGACTGCAGCATATTAAAAAATAGCAGCTCAGCCACTCCTATGAAAATGGCATCGTCTGTCATGGAAAAGTCACTACGACTGATTTAAAGTTTACCACTGTTTGAAACAAAAGTTATCAATAATAACAAAACTCACACTCCAACAAAAAGCTAAGTCAACTTCAAAACTGCCTTTTCAGAAAACAGTAAGTCTTATGAAGTTTACAGCAATGTTTTTAAAAACACAAGTTTCTTAAAATATGGGGTACTTTAAAATTTTAAAACATCTCTTAAACAAGTAAGTTGAACAGTCTTATTCAAACTGAACTGTCTGTCTCCCCAGCCACAGTGGAACACAGAGGGAGCAGACATCTGGGCAGCCCTCAGTGTCCAGAGACAGCGAGGTCAACTTCTAACCAAAGAAATCTGAAAAGTCTTTTCAGAATCTTGTGAGGCTGAACATGGTTCATCGAGAAAGCAAAGGCAGTGAGTGCATTTTTAGGCAAACCGCCTGTTTGACCTGCAAGATATGCTGATTTTTCCAAAGGCACTTTCATCATGTAGTTAGAAAGCTGCCTTTAAAATCACCTCCACTTTAATAACAGCCATAACTGTGGGTCATATGCAGATAACTCTTAGGCAGCAATCACAACAAAGCCTACAATGAATATCTGTGCTTATGCATCGGTGTGCATGTGTGTATGAAGCAAAACCAACTAACAACAGATTGACTTGGTTGATGAAAGCCTAAATCAAAACCTCATCAGTTCTTGCACTTTGGACTGATGGGAAGTTTTCCTATCTAAAGAAAAGCAATGCCGCTTTTGAATTGCTAAATAAATATTTTCCCCGAGGATTTCCCTCTAGTTTGGAACACTCAAGATGTACTGCTCCCACACCGAGGCAAGAGGTGTTAGCCATTCAAGTAATTACTATACACAACAACCACTATCTCCCTTGGCCCGGCCCTCAGCCCGATGCCCCTGCTGGGAAAGCCAGCATGAGTGTGGAAGAAACATGGCCCTGAGATCTGGGCGTCTGACAATGGGGAGAGTCGAGGGGCTCCTGTTGAAAGTTGCTGCATTTGACCTGGTTGGGTTTATGACTCCAGAAAAGCTTTCACAAGACCCTGTTGAAGAGGAATTCTCTAAGCTTGTAAAGATCCTTTTTCCATTAAATGGAACTGACAGGTAGTTTCCTCAGGGTGTCAACACTTCAGTCTTAGAAAATAATGTTCAGGTAGAAACAGCAAAGTTTCGCAGCTCCCACAGAGCTACCATAAATGCCCATAAAATACGACGCTACACAAATTTTAGGGCTCTCAAACTCACAAAAATACAGAAAACACATCTCTCCCTGAAGGCAGCTCAGCAGGTGGGGCTCATCACAGCAGGCTGGGAGCCATGGCCAGCCCAGCCCAAAACTGAAACCATGGCCAGGCCCCAGAGTGGTCGGGAGGAGTCGAGTCTATAGGAGAGCAGGTCCGTGACACTGGAGGCACAGTTTCCACATTTATCAGGCCAGAAGAAAAAAAAGGTAAATGAAAGATCAGAGGAGTTTGCTAAATTTTGAGGAGAAAACTGGTTTGGCCAAACTGATCCCAGAGCAAGGAAGTAGCGGGACGCAGCTGTGGCAGCAGGAATGGCTGAAAGCAGCAACTGCCTCCACTGGGCTGCTTCAGAGCTCCCAGCCTGCAGACAGCAGGGGGGCTGAGGCGATCAATCAGGGCCAAGTGCTCTTGCATTGAGCAGCCTGGATCTGGATGGTTGTCTTGGGTGGTGGTCCTGGGGTGCCCTTTCACTGAGCCAAAGCTGGGGGGGGATGCAGCACCCCCCCAAAAGCTCCGACAGCTGGGAAAACCCCAACGATTTGGAACAGAGCTTTCCCCCCTGGAAGCAGAGTTCCACAGAGCTAAAAAATCAAGCAATTAATTGACTGGCCAAAATGACCAGAAAAAGAAAGCAAAGTAAGAACAGCAATAAAACTCTAGAATCCTTTTTTTGCAGACAAAAAGGATCAAAGTATG
>CM053593.1:387028531-387072565 GCA_028646575.1 Pseudocheirus occidentalis | reverse complement strand
AATGTTCTGGGCTGGGGGGTAGGGGCAAAAAGGGGAGAAAATCTGTAACTCAAAACCTTGTGGAAATGAATGATGTAACCAAGAAAATAAATTAAAATTTAAAAAAAAATTATTTGAGCTTTAAAAAAAAAAAAAAGAAATATAGTTGATATATGACTTTGATATAAACATTATTCTACCCCTGGAAGGGTAGAATCAGGCTCAACAAAAGGATAAGTCAGTTTTTAATACTGAGATAAACATCTATCTTACGTGTATCATTGGTTTTTTTCTATGTTATTTATTGTACTGATGCTGACATCTTGTAATTAGCTGAGGGCTTGTAGTTCTGGAAATTCATCTGAAATTCAGTAACACTAAGGTATATTATACGAGTGACATCACCAAAAAATTAACAAATGGTTCATATAGCCACTAATTAATTAAATTTTAAAAAAGGAGATTTATGAACTCCAGCCTTCAAAGTTATGTTTTGAATTATCTACAGTCCTAAGAATTCTCAAAAAATGCATGAATAAAATGACTTATAATTTACTTTAATTGCAAGAATGAGCAAACTCACAAAATAGGAAGACTGACAAGCAATTTTCTCCCAGACATTTGGGCCTGCCCAGGCCCTGGGCCCATAGTTCTTACCTCTCCGGAACCAAGACTTCAGCACTTTCTTGTCGCTTGATTCGAGGAGGGGCTGGCCGGGCACTGCCAGGCCGAGGTAGTCTCCTAAAAAGAAACACATATGAAAAGCCATAAGGTCACTCATTTTAAAGTAAACTGTTGGGGCAGTTAGGTGGTGCAGTGAGTAGAGCATCGGCCCTGAAGTCAGAAGGACCTGAGTTCAAATCCGACCTCATACACTTGACACACTCACTAGCCATGTGCCCTTGGGCAAGTGACTTAACCCCAACTGCCCCTCCCCCCCCAAAAGTAGACTGTAAGAGGAAAAACAAAATTAGCTTCATCAGTACTGAAAACAAGCAATGTTTTCTGCATAGCAGCCAATGTAGCAAGCGCATCCTACAGAAAACACCGTGGAGAAGCAGTGAGGTGACTGCGGCCCAGCAGCTAGAGCCTGGAGTCAGGGAGCCCTGAGTTCAGACTCTTCCCGGTCATGTGTCCCTGGACAAGTCGTCTGCCTTCCTTGGTCTCCTTACTTGTGAAATGGTGGTGATGATGATAATGGGTCCTATGTTGAAGGGAGGAGACATGTGCGCGTGTGCACACACACATATGCACGCACACATGTACACACATGTATCTGACAAGCTGTGAGGTATGTATGCAGGCGCCTGAAGGAAGGAACCTGCCCAACAGGCTGGCTACAGCAGGTGAGCCCTCAGGCACCTGCACAATCCAACAACTGGAGATGACTCCAAGCTCTACTCCACTTCTCTCAACAAGCTCAGACTTAGGAATCATCTCCACAGAAAGGGATGTCATGTGTTTATAGAAATACACCTTGATCCACATTAAATTAAATAAGCAATTTCCACAAATGCTGGCCAAATCGATGCCAGAACACTGTGGGCATCACTCTGGTCCTTGTTTCTGTGGCCTAATGATGGGCAATTGACTGGAGAAAAGAAAAGCCACCCACCTCTGAGGGATGCCAGCTGAGAGCTCACTGGGCATTTCAGGGTTTTCTGCTGACACTGGCTTCACCGGCTTCTCCTGGGTGACCATTCCAACTTCTCCTTCTAAATACATAAAGAGGCAATCAGGAAAACCGAGAGGAACCCAGCCTATTAATGCAGGCCACATTTATAGTCACTGGAAGGAGGTTATCAAGGAAAGTCAAGACCTCCAAAAGGACACAACCAACCAGTGTGAGGACAGAGACAAGTCAACCCAGGTTCTGAGCCAGAGAATTCACTTCTACTCATGATCTCTAAGGTCCAACTGTCCCCCTTGTCACAAATGTATGATGTGTGTTTCTAAACAATGTCCTTGCATTTTTAGCTGAGAAGGAGAGGTTAAGAGAAAGTAAAGGGAACAAACATTTATTAAGTGGCTCCCATCTACTGGGCAATGTGCTAAGCGTTTTCTAATAGGCTCACACCAGGCAGGAAAAGGACTGACAACACTAGTCATGTGGGGAAGACACAAGAACCAGAGCGGGCCCCAGGCACAAGGAATGCTCCAACCCCTCCATACACACAGTGGGTGGCTGTTGTGGGTAGTATGATGCTAAATGAAATCAATAAGGAATTTAAATGAATATTACATCAAGTTTTACTACAGAGCCCCTAAGAAGGGGAAACAGACCTACCAGCACCCACAAATTTCAGAGGATTGAGGAGCTCACTCACCACAAAGAACAGCAACTTGGCCACAGTCCACAGGATTTACCTTTTGCCCATGGATAAGTAATGGTTATCTCTGCTCCAGGTGCAGCTTGGTCTTGCGTTATGGGAATCTGAAGACCTTCCCTGCCCCTAGGCCCTTTGACAGGCTTAAATGGCTCTGAGAACCTTCCCTGATTTGAAAGTATACCCCAGCCCCTAATAGGCTGAATGTGGTCACGTGGCACCTATGGCGGGAGCCTTGTTCTTCAGGAATGCCTATGCCTTGTTACTTTGTGACTGGGCAGTGGGTCAAGAGGGCTGTGACATCCTCTGATTCAGGAGAAGGCTACCCCCCCTCAGCACCCCCCCCCCCCACCACCTTTTGAAAATCCCAGGTGTTGGTGCTTCCCTCTCTGGTAACTGAATGGGTAATGGATGTAATGGCCAGATTCCTGGAAGCCCCATCTGCTGGTCTGCTTGTAACTTGTAACAAATTATCTGAAGTTCAGGGTGCTGACTTTTCCCCTAAACTAGGTAAATGATATATGTTTGACTGATTAAAGTGAGATTGTTAACCCATGTTGAGTTTCTTTCCTTTAGAAAAGCAGATCTAAGCACCTGTGCCAGCAGCCGCCCTGGGTGTGCTGGGGTGCTTGCTGATACATCTTGCTCCAAAGGGAGCACTCACCTGCCTGTCAGGTTAATAGGGACAATAAATTACTCCATGAGCAAAACTCCCAAAGGCTTCAAGATTAAAAGAGCAAAGAAAGTAAATCAGAAACCTTATAAAGAATAATCCTGATGGGTGGAAAGAAACACAGAAGAGGATGTTAATGATCATTAACATAAATAATGATAATAGAATAAATAGATATAATGCAATTTTCTATATGTATACATAGGTGCACGTTTGTGCACATGAAAGCGCATAAACAGCCAGCTGCCGTTTATTCAGAGTTTAAAAGCTGGCTGAGTCCCTTACAGATATTACCTCCTGCCCATATTCTCATAGAGTGAACAGCAGGACCTTCTGAAGTAGAGGAACAAGGGGTTATTGGCAGTATCAGAAGAGAGCGCATAGTGAGGATCAAAGGAAGAAGGGCCAGGTTGTGCCTGTTGGGGACTTGCCTTCTCAGAACAGCTGGAGCTACTTGTCCACCTGATCCCCACACAGAGAAGGACCTGCCAAGTGCCTGGAGCACATGCCTAAGACTCATCAAGTTAGATGATAGTTGCCTACTGTGGGAGATTTTTATGGGAATAAATGATATTCCCAGAAGAAAGGAGAAAGTACAAAGTCCCAGGAAAGAAAGTGAAGTCTGGAAGCTTACAAGGAGCTCTCCTCACTGCTGTCCACTGCTACAGGGGCATTAGGAAACTACAGAAGATTCAGGAAGTAGCTAGGAAATGAGCATCTGAGAAGAGGATTTGCATTTCTCCAGCTTGTCTTAAAAAACAGGAATCCATCTTCCCAGTCAGGTTGAGTTCTTAACCTCAGCATCTCTCTGATTCTTCCTCCACCCTCACTAACACATTCGGCCAGCTGCCAAGTCCTATCAATTGGATGCCTTCAACCTCTCCCTTCTGTCCTCACTTTCCACACCAAAAGGTCAAGGGGAACTTCTACTACAAGCCTGATTTGGATCCACAAGGACCTAGTTCCTCTAGGAAAAAGGATGGAAACAAATTTGGGAAAAGGGACCCCTCTCCTTGGGGAAAGGAAACTGTGCAGCATTCAGAGTGATTTGGCAACAATCCTATCACCCAAATTCTTAAGGCAAGTGGGACTGAAAGTTTTTAAGAAGGAAATTTTGAAAATGAGAGCAGAAACAATTTCACTGAGTTAACAAATGAGGGAAAGGGAAGGAATCTGTCTAAAGAGACTAATGTGGATGAGGCAACTTTGATTTTTAAAACAGGTAGACAGTTAAAGGGGGCTACAAAACAGCAGCACGGTCCTAAAAGTTTAATGTCAACAAAGAGAGAGGGAGCATGAGATTGTGAATAAAGAAAGAACTGAGACTCAAATCTCACCTTTGACATGTACTGGCTGTATGAGCCTAGCCAAGAGCCCCTGAACCTCTCGGTGGCCCCAAGAAATCCTCTAAGATCCAAGCTGGAAGAGGCACTGACCTACCATGATGGAAGGAAGGTCCTCACTGGGAGTTCCCTACACTAATGAAATCTCAGGAATGGACCAAATCATCATCATCAGATGTTATAATAATAATTATCAACAGTAACAACATCTGTATCCTAAATCCTCAAGTGCAGCATCTGCTTAAGGTACCAACAAAAGCCAAGGTCTGCCCTATGATAAAGAGAATGATCATGGGGACAAATGGCTTGACTCTGAGTTGAGTTTTTCTTCAAAGGAAGGTGATCTCTGGGTGAAGAAGGAAAGAATAAATCAGGAGAAAACAGGAGAAACTAAGATTGTCTCATTTCCCCTGAGGTCCAGCCACCAGGCCCTGCAGAACCTCACCCCAAAGTATTGAAAGATCTGGCAAATGTGATGAGCGAGCTGTGATCTCTGGCAGAGATCTCTGACAACGTGGGAAGTGGGAGGGGTGTCACGAGACTGGGGAAGGACAAGGAGGGCTCCAAGCAAAAAGAGGAAAGGAACAGGAGGATGGAGCCCACAGGCTGTGGGAGCTGAGTTTTGATTTCTGGCAAAACTCTAGACTGTCTTGTCACTGGGACAGTTAGTGAACCTCTAACTCCAATGAGCCAGCATGATTTCATCAAGACCAGGCCACGCCATTTACCCCAAGGATGGCCAAGGAGAAAGCCCCCAGGGAGGGAAAATATTCAGAGAAATACTTACTCAGACGGCGAAGAACAAAAACCAAGCAGCTGCCTAATGGCTGGGGAACAGCTAAACTAATGATGTTAAGGGGATATGATGGACTATCAGTGAGCTACAGTAATGAAAGAGAAGCATCTGAAGCAGCGTGGAAAAACTTCTACGGATGGGTGAAAAGCAAAGTGAACAAAACCAAGAAAAGAACTCAGAAACCAGCATTTATCAGGGACTTACTATGCGCCAGGTACAACACCCATGTACACACTCATACACACTCACACATACACACACTTATACACATACATATACACACACACAATACACATATACATACAGACATACACATGTACACTCACACACATACACACACAATGCACATACACACTCACACACAATATACATACACACTCATACACATACACCCCAATGCAAAAGAAAAGGAGAAGAAAAAGAAACCAAACCTTGTTGCTTGGAATGAATGGTTGAGCTTGGGGGCAAAGAAGGGATGAGATAATGAGCCCTCCCTCTATCAGAAGCAGGCACCTGTGGGCACGGAGCTTGGCACACTCCCTCGATGTGTGGTGGCTGCTACCCCGCCTTCTCTTTCATTCTTTGCTCGGGGGACTGGGAGAGGAATGCAGTGAAGGTGGGAAGTGAAGGTGAAGTAAAAACAGAAGACAGCAATAGGATTTGTGAAATCTCCATTTACAGAAGAGAAGAACATGCCAGACTCATCTTGAGTCTTCTCTGAACCAGACACAGGGAAGCTGCACAGATGCTTTCCCCAGACTGTCTTCTGTCCCCCACATGGACAAATGCTCAGCAGAAGTGGCCACACCCCGTCAGTGACAGGCAATTAGAGGTGGCAGTCATTTCATCCACCTGGGCAAAGAAACTACAACACCAAAGGGCAAGAGGAAGACGGCGGCTTATCCCAAGACTGATGTTTAAACCCTGAGAGAGAGGAGGAGGCGTCAACAGGGCCTAGCATCCCAGCTGCCACCCAGTGCCCAGGAGGGGATGCCTTCAGGGGCCTGCAGAGGAAGGACAATTCTGACACTTCTTTATTCACCTAAAACGGGTCACTTTGTCCACCCGCCCAACACTCCACAAACTAATGAATTATAATAGAAAAACAGTAGCAGAGTGAACTGTCATGGTTTTAGATCCATCGGAATGGAGAAGATGAAGAAGAGGAAGAAGAGGAGGAGGATGGTTAAGAGAGCTAATGCATGTCTAGCATTTCAAGGCTGACCAAGTAGCTGATCAACATTATTTCATACCCAAGACTTCTTCACTTTC
Source organism: Pseudocheirus occidentalis (assembly GCA_028646575.1). Classification (NCBI taxonomy): domain Eukaryota; kingdom Metazoa; phylum Chordata; class Mammalia; order Diprotodontia; family Pseudocheiridae; genus Pseudocheirus; species Pseudocheirus occidentalis. The sequence continues at coordinate 387,066,175 of CM053593.1, read as the reverse complement.
CAGTTTCACGAAGCACCTCACACCATCTCACTGGATCCACACAACAGCCCTTTGAGGTCAGTACCACTATTACCTCCACTTTACAGATGGTAAAACTTAGGCTTAGAAAAGTTGAATGACTTGGCCAGGGTGGATGAGAGAGAATTTGAACCCAGGTCTTCCTGACTGTGAGCCCAACACACTACACAATGAGCAACATGCTGCCTCTCCAAATTCAGGAAAGATCCTGGCAAAATGCATCAGATTCAGAGAGTGGCCTATAATAGAAAAATGCCAACTCAGAGAAGGCTCTTGGATGGAACACCTCAAGTATCCATACTCGTACCTGGGAATCCTGACTCTCTGTGACTTGGAGATTTACCTCTTGACTTGGATGGGGGCAGAGAATCACAGAATTTTATAGTTGGAAAAGGTCTGTGTGGTCATGGGGTCAAATTTATGCCCCTACTAGAACAATGGCCATGCGGCCTCTATGGGGAGGCTTCTGATGAGGGGGGAGTCATTCCCCCTCCCCAGGGGTCAGCTCACTCCACTTCTGGCCCTGGCTCTCCCTGTCACTCCCCTAGTTTACATGGTCTCCGCTCTCCATCTGCTCCTTTCTCACTGGCCCTAGGGCTACTGGTGCTGCCCTTCAGGATCCTATGGATTGCCCCTGACAGCTCTTCCCCGACTTGCAGGCAGCTAATCTGCGTGTCTCCTTTCTCAGTGGCTGGCATGAATGCCATCTGCCAACATCCGTGCATTTACTTCTTCACGTGTGTTGTAGCCCCCAACACAATGAAAGTTCTGGTTAGGTGTTTGTCTCTCCAGGATCAGCACACAGCGTTGCATATTAATAGATGGCTAAGAGATCTTGCTGAAATAAGCTCCAGCAATGCATTCAGTCTGGCGGCCATAGCTCACTGCCTCCCCTGCCTCCCCCTTCGTGTTTCTCTAATCCATCCTCCATTCAGCTGCCAAAGGAACTTCCTAAAGGGCAGGTCTAACTCTGCCACAAAGCAGGCACTTAACAAATGCTTCAGGAATGACTAATTGACTGATTCTGGGCCCACTTTGAGCATGACATTGTAAAGCAGGAGAGCATCCAGAGGACAGCAACCAATTGGGCCAGTGGGCTCCAGGTCTCAGAGGACAGCCCCGTGAACTTGAAGGGACTAGGACTGTTTATCCTAGAAAAGCCTCATGCCAGGGAAGTGTCTGGGAAGTGCATGGGAGACAGCAGAGGGCAGGATACTCATCATTTGGACCATCGAGTGGGAGGGCAATTTGGCTTCTCTTTCCCTGGTTCTAGTGGAAGAACTTGACTAGATGGATAATGTTACAACTGATGTAAGGAAAAATCCCTCACAATTCTAAGGAGCCCAAGGTGGAATGGATTGCTTTGGGAAGGAGTCCAGGTCATTATCACTAGAGCGGGGCTTCCATCAAAAGCCAGAAAATAACTTTTGAAGAATGCTCCAGAGTGGACTGCTGTATGACTGGGGTGGATGGGTGGGTGGGCTTATATGGCCTCTGGAGGCCCTTCTAATTCTAGGGTTTAAATACTTGCAGTGGATGATTCTGCAGCAATACCCAGCATCTCACTATTCCTATTAAAGCACACAGTACACAGGAAGTATGCATATGGGGGGCATTAAAATGCATTTGCATCTACAGCACTTAACACAGGATGAGAAAAGGCTTACCTGCATCACTAGTGGAGTCACCTGAAAAGAAAATATATTCCCTTTGAATGTCCGCAGGAACAGAAACCATCCTGACTCCTCCCTAGGGCTGGCCTTGCCCATGCCAAGAATCAATTTCCTAGCTGTCATCTAATGATGGTTAGAGAATCATTTACATGATTGAAATCCAAAGGTGGCCATTTTTAAAAGCATGGTTACTCTGAGTTTTAAATTACACTACACACAGGTAGCCACGCACACACATGTGTCTGTGTATGTGTGGGCATTTCCCATTTCTTTCTAATTTTATGTATTTGGATGTTCCAAGGAAACAGATCTACTCTGCTTCCTGCTTAGGCAACAAGGCAAGAAACCACGATGAATATGAAAGAAACCCGGGGCTTGACCACTCCCGTTGTGGAACCCACACAGTCAAGCTGCCAGACGTTTGAGAACACAGAGGGGAAACCAAATCCTTTTCCATCTCGCCATGTGAGCTGGCAAGTATTCAGCCACAGGTCGGCAGAGGATGAAGAGAAAGAGGCTTTTGTGTAAGCTTAGTCTCTCCTTCTATTCACACTCAGACGTGAGGCACTTAGCCTAGAGGTGACACTTTCTCTGTTATTTACAAATATTATATTGATTTTCAACACTATTTCAAGAAGTCATTCCCAACTTCTTTTAACATCCTTTTGAACCTTAGAAAGTGCTTTGGCCTTCCCTGGTCCCTCCCTGCCCCACAGCATTAACACCCTCCAGAGAATTATTGATGAAGAAAATACCCAAAGACAAGACACTTCTATGAGTCTAGTAAGACTTTGAATGAATCAGTATTTCATTTGTTCCAAGAGTTTCTATATACATGGGAGGTCAAGCTGAGACAACCAAGCTATGATTCATACCATTTACAGAAGGCACGTTTATTTGTCCAGTAGAGCTGGGCAGCAAATGTTGCTGGCACTAATAAAGCCCCCACAGGCATGGCTGGGAGGCTCCCTTCTAACCCTCCTCGCAGAAGCTCAACAACCGTCCAGCAGCCCTCAGTCCACTTGTGAGAGTCCCAAGTTGAAAGTATCCACAAAATCAAAAGCCATATGTCACTGGAAAAGGGAGTGTCCGCCCCCACCCAAGCAGGTGCCCACCCTGCAGCCTAGCTGGAACTGGCTCCCACAGAAGTACAGATGAACAGGAAGGAGGCAGGAGCACTGGCCCTTCCCTTGCTCCATAACTGGCCATGGGCCCCAATATCGGCTTGGTGCTACCACCATGCACCATGCCTCAATGAGTCTTCAGTGACGATGAACTGGCCTGCCCACCTATATAACTACCCTACCCACTCTCCACTCTCCCACCCTCATACACATACATACATCAGCAATAGACCCCAATGCTCTGATCAAAGTGGGCAAACACTCATGGAGAAAAAAGACTCACCAGCCTGCAGAGCCCCTCTCTGAGCAGCTGCGCCATCTGCCTTTCAAGCAGCTGAAGCACCAGGGACCAGTTCTAACATTAACAACCAGCCACAGGTATCCAAAGCTCTATCCCATGGACACTAGCTCATCTTTTCTCCTTTCCAGAGGATGAAAATTTGAGGTGCTGCCCGACACTAACTGCTGTTCATCATTGTCATGAAGGAAATACATGCTATTGCTCCAAAGCTATTTCCTTAAGAGAGAAGATGTCACGGCTTTACTAAGGAACAATGCATCACTTGTAAATAAAATCCAGAAAAAAGCCCTTGAGAATTCCCAATTTTGAACAGCCATGACCTTGACAACCTATTGTGGCTCAAAGTACCCATTCTCTCGTCCTAGCCTAGCTCTGACCCCAGATCTCACAGGCTCAGTTGTGTCAGAAAACAGATTTCCTACTAAAATCGAGAATAAAAACTCTTCTGGTTAAGAGAAAACCTGTGAAGAGTTCAAAGACAAGCACCATCTTGTGGTTCTTGGCCTGATGTCAGTCGCAAAATATCACAACGATGTCAAAAAGCGCTTCCAGAGAGGAGCTTCACACCACTTTGTGTTGAAGTCCACAGCAATGGTGCGGCCAGGCAAGGGCTGGACTTGAGGGAAGGAGGCCCTACGATCAGGTATTAGTCCCTTCCCACATGCTGCGCAGAGATGGTGACAACTAGCGGCAGTGCCAACGGCAGGCAGACATCTGGGGCTCCCAACAGAGGGCACTTGTAAAGAGCTCTATGTCTGAGAAGCACTTCAAAAGAGGTCCCTCCAACGGCCAGGAGATCCTGGAGAACTGGAGTCGGGAGCCACTCTGTTGGTAGCAGGAATGTTATGGCGGAGCCTCTAGACATTCCCGAAAGGGGCAGCCAGTGTGAATACTTACCTTTCGGCTTGGCCGTTGGCTCGGGCTCAGCGTTTTCATGCCACATACTAGCTGGGCTGCCGTCTGAAACACTAGCTGGATTATTATTAGCTTCCTTTCTTCCTGACATAAAATAGTTTAGAAGAGGCATTTTAAGGGTATAATTGGAAATCCAACCAATTCAATTGCAACCCTACCTGAATGCCCCATGGATGCCCCTACAGAATGCTCTGTAGCTAGTCATCTAATGGGATTTACGTAAGGCTTTTCTGGCAGACAGAGACCACCTACAAATACAACAGACGTGTGTGTGGGGGCACTTGGCTTCCTTGGTTATGGCACTAGGACACAGAGGCAGACAGTATAGGCTTCAGAAGTAGATGGTAAGCCACCCTGGCTGACCCCCTAGTCAAAAGTGGCCATCCCCTACTTCCCTGTGGTTCCCCTCCCCCCCAACCCCATTTGTTCCCAGTTGGGATTCAGTCGCTCCCTCTTCCCACTGGGCCTGGAGGGTGAGGGTTGGGTAGGGAGGAGAAGAATGGAATACTTGGCCCAGGCGGATTGGGGGGACTCATGGTGGCAAACAGGGGAGCTAGGTGACATCCCATAGGAACAGCAGCGGGGGATAATGCCAAGAGCTGACCCAAGTGCCATGGGAGGGCTGAGCCCCTAGAGCAATGGTTCTCAACCTTCCTGATGCTGTGACCCTTTCATACAGTTCCTCATGTTGTGCTGACCCCCAACCATAAAAGCATTTTCATTGCTCCTTCATAACTGTAATTTTGCTACTGTTATGAATCTATCTAATACACAGGATGTATTTTCATTGTTACAAACTGAACACAGCCCACAGGTGCAGAACCACTGCCCTAGATAGACATACTGTTTAAATCAGAACCTATGGCCCCAATGTGCAGAACTGACCAAATCCAGGGCTGGACGGCTCACTGACTCATTACCAGCTTGTACAGGCTCAGAAGAAGAGACAAAGAGAGACGACTCTAACTTATTTTTTTTCTTACAGAAAGCACAGTTTTTCATGTTTAAAATTTTCAAGGAAATAATCTGCAATGCGAGAAACCGTGTTATATGTGAAGTGGTACACATGCCAGACAAGGAAGCTGCTTTACTAAATAGAATCTAAAACTTTTTAAAAGTTAGAGACAAGCAGTATTCACTGAAAAGAAACTGCTGAGAGGGGCGGCTGGCTGGTGCCTGAATAGAGCACAGGCCCTGGAGTCAGGAGGATCCGAGTTCAAATCCAGCCTCAGACACCTGACACACTTACTAGCCGTGTGACTTTGGGCAAGTCATTTAACCCCAATTGTCCTGCCTTCCCCTCTGCAAAACTTAAAAAAGAAACTGTTGATACATAAAAATCTGTTTCTGAATACCCTACTTCAGACAGCTATTAATTTATGAAATTAAAGCAATGTTATATACTTAAAATTATCAAGTGAGATAAGAAAGCAAATATTACAGAGCAGTTTTAGGGCCCAGAGCATGAATTATGAAGAAAACACACTTTAATTTCTCATTGTTTTTTGCATTTGAAGACGTGGTACTTTTTTTTTTTTCTAACTAAAAACTCCCTGGTGGGAAGAGCCAATCCTCGTCACACCTGCCTTTTATTCTAGTATCCTGGACCTTACCTCCCCTGCCCCAACAGGACCTTGTGCCAGGCCTATATCCCAAAGAAATCAAAGAAAGGGGAAATGGTCTTACGTGCACAAAAATGCTTATACAAGCACTTTTTGTGGCGGCCAAAGACCCCAAATCCAGACCGGAAGATATCTTTCAATGGGAGGAAAGCTGAAGACGCTACAGCATATGAGTGTCAGCGGCCCAGAAAGATGCCGATGGACAGATACCGAGCCAGGAGCAGAAATGGAAGGACATTTTATACAGTAACATGAATATGATTAAAAAGGGCAATTCTGCAAGGCCTAAGAGCTCTTGGCATCACCGCCTTCACATCACCATATGCACAGCAATGATGGGCCAGGCCTCTGGAGGAACGATAAATGAGGGCGCTGCCCACGGCCACAAAGACGACGAAGGCTGAGAACCCACTTCTGGGCGCGGCTGCTGGAGAACGCGAAAACCCACACGATCCAGTGTAAGGCACCGTCTTTGCTATGAGGTCTTTTTTTTGTGGGCGAAAGGAGATGGGAAGGAAAAAAAACTCATGCGTGTTAACTGAAAAAGTAATACGAACAATCTGAAAATGCTAAAAGAATTCAGAAGCAAGACTAGGTCTGTATTCCAAAGAAATCAAAGAAAAGGGGAAAAAGACCTATTTGTACAAAAAGGTGGCAAAGAATTAGAAACAGAAATTGGAAAATCCCCCACCCATTGGGGAATGGCTAAGCGAGTTGGTGTGAATGATTGTGAAGGAATGTTGTTCAATCATTTTGGTCCTGTCTGACTCTTCTTGACCTCCTTTGGGGTTTTCTTGGCAAAGATACTGGAGTGATTTGTCATTTCCTTCTCCAGCTCATTTGACAGATGAGGAAACTGAGGCAAATGGGGTGAAGTGACTTGCCCAGGGTCACACAGCTAGTAAGTTTGTGAGAACAGATCTTAATTCACAAAGATGAGACTTCTTAACTCCAGGCCAGCACCACCTGTAAGAAATGATGAGCGGGCTGGTTTCAGAAAAACCTGGGAAGACTATATGAACTGATGCAAAGTGAAGTGAGCAGAATAAAGAGAACAATGTTCATCATAATGGCAATATTATAATGATGATTAATTGTGACAGACTTAGCTACTTTGATCAAGGCAGGGACCTAAGACAATTCCAAAGAAACCAGGATGAAAAATGCCATCCACCGTCAGAGGGAGAACTGATGAACTCCGAGCGCTGATCGAAAGCTACTTTTCTGTCTTCGTGTTTCTGTTTGTGTGTGGGGGTTTTCTTTTACAACATGACTAATAAGGAAATGTTTTGCATGACTTCACATATATAATTGATCATATTGCTTGCCTTCTCAAGGGATAGGGGAGAAGCAGGAAGGAGAGAAAGAATTTGGAATGCAAAATTAAAAAAAAGAATTCTAAAAATTCCAGCCTGACTCCTCCAGGCCTAGGCCACTTATTGGTTGGCGGTCCGTTCTAGTATATCTTGAGTAAGGCTCAGTTTCCTCATTTAAAAGTGGGGGGCAGGAATTAACACAGGCTATACTTCCATCACAGGCTTGTCCTAAGGAAGGTGCTGGTTTGACTGTAAAGTGCCTATAAGTATAAACCATGAACTTGTTCTTCTGTTTTAAACAGCAGCCTTCTGTCCCTAGCCCTTTAATGTGGGCAGTGCTCTGGATGTTGATTATATAAGACAATGTTTGATAATTAGTTTCAACCTTCCCACCAATGGGAAACCTGAACCTTCTAACAAGGGTGAGGTCAGCATCACTAGACAAATTCTTGCAAAGGGGCAGGTTCTGCCCAAAAGCTAAAAGAAGCCTTTTTGAACAGGGCCATTTTGGGGGGGAGGGCGGGGGGAGATAGGAACAGCTGTTAAGTCACAAGAACTACAAGTGTCAGAACCAGGTAGGCTGCATAAAACAAACATGCTCTACCAACCATGGAGTAGGAAACAGCCTGCGGGCACAGATATGGTCTCTCAAGTAAGGATCTGCTACCAATTCTGAGTTAGTAGGAAAGGGCTGAGGCCTTTCTTTCAGCAACATTAAAAACACTAGACTTCATTCCACACTGCAAAACAGAGGGGGAAATTCTCATCTATTTTAGATACTAAAGACCTAGGGGAACTATGAGGGCTGTCTCCAAGCATCTGAAAGGTAGAAGAGGCCACAAAGCTCTCAGAACAATGGGTAAAACATGCACTACAGGTTCCTTGGGCTCAATATCACAGCAAGCCTGCCCAAAGAGGAAGGGGTGCTGGGAGAGGTTCTGAGCTCCACATCATGAAGAATCTCAAAGCAAAAGCAGCACGTTCACTGATGGGGGGCAGGAAAGAGAGAGGGAAGACTACAAGGTTTTGAGAAAAGCTACTCCCTGCTCCCAGAGCCTCAGATTTTGTGATCAATAAGGACAGAGGCACGAGAACCACCTGCTCGTATCTACTACCTGGGCATCCCTTGGAGCTGTCCACTCACCTCTACATACTGGGCCCTAGGTCCTACCTGGTCCAGGGTCACTGAAGACACTTTTCCCCAGCATACCCTGTAAACACCACCTTCTTTAAACCCTGGCCTGTTTAATGTCCTATTCCTTACAATACCTCACAGTAGGCAAGGCATGTGGGTTCTGGAGCTGTGCCCTCTGACCCACATGCTCTTTCAAAAACTGTGTGATGCCAAGCAGACAAGCTGGCGAGGCTCACACTTCAGGCAGCAGGTGCTTGAGAAGGTCCATAAAGGTTCACTATGGAAGGGACAGGGCTCTTTAACCAATTTTATTAGTGACGCTGAAGCAATGGCCTCCCATACACCCTCTAAGAGCAGACAGAGAGCACATAATTGTGACCAGGGGAGCTTCTCAAAGGACTGAGTTGGCACTGGGTGGTGCACTGATTTCCTTACCTACCTATTTCAGGCGATGCCGTCTGCTGCTGCTCCTGCTCTTTAATCAGCCCCATCATTATTGGATCTGAAATAGTCTTAGCTGAGACAATATTATCCTCCCTTCTTCCTGACATAAAATATTTCACATAAGGTATTAAAATGTGGTTTAAGTTTTCAAACATCTGACTTGTTAATTTAATATCTAAATAAAGACAAAAAACATTGTACTCTGGTGAGTGATGCTGACTACAAGCAGCACCATGTAGGTGAGGAAGCTCATGCAGAAGGGATGGACAATGCCACGGGAAAGCCGTGGCAGCCCTGCTCTGACACACTGGCTGCATCAGTCAGCTCATCCTAGAGGTCAGCCCCACATGCACACCAGGGCCCCCAGGTTAGGTCAAAGAGCAGAGAGGGGCCCTGTGCCAGGCCAGGCCATGGCTCGGTGCTCCATCAGCACCCATGCAGCCGGCCCCTCGCTAGAGCACAGTCTGCTCCTTGGCATTAGCTAACAAAAGGAGAAAGCTCTTGTGTTTTAGGGAAAAGGCTGGTTTTCATAGTGCTGCAGTCTTTTGTTCCTGAAGCAAAAATACCAAATGAAGTTTTGTATTTGCTGTGGTTACTCCAACTGCTGCTGCTGTTGCTGCTCCTGGGGGCTTCCTTTGGCTGTGTTTGTGTGTGCGTGTATGTGCGTGTGAGTGTGTGTTGGGGGGGAGGGGTCTGTTCTGCATCTTGCAGCATTAGAGAGTTGCCAAGGGAACTGAGACGCTGAATGGTCTGGGGTCACCCAATCAGCCCCTCTCATCTTTCTAGCACAGGCCAGTTCTACAACCACTGCCCCTGGCTGCCCCTCACTCCAGTCAAGGTACACACTCAACATAGAAACACAGAAATGTCTATTGTCCAAGGGACATGCCACACCCATGCCCTAATCCCAAAGGAGTAACCTATGAGTAAGCAAAGAAGACATCTCACAAAGTCATGCAGTGCTCACAGAGGCATCCACTGCCCACACTGCTAGCCAAGATGATGCCCCAGCATCCCCCAGGCTACACAGGGCTTTTCCCTGCCCAGTAATACCAGGAAGCACAGTGCAAACAGACAGCTTTCAGGCCACAGGCATCTGCAGAGAAGCCCACTGGAGCAGGACACCCACCCTGGGAGCTGCCCCAGCCATACCAACCAAGACAAGGTCTGAGGAAAAACTCATCAAGGCACTGATGCCAGGGCTTTCCCAGAGCTGTCCGGGCATCTCCAGCCCCAGAAGGAAATAGCTGCCAGTGTCTTCCAGTCCACCAGCATCCTTCTTCCCAGCTGCCTCACCTTTACCACCCTCTGCAGGGGCCCCCAATGTCCTGGTTCCCAAGTTGCTCATAAGACCCTTCAAAGCTTCCTCTTCCTTCCCAACTGCCTTGGGGCTCATTTAGTCCAAATACAGCTCATCCTTGGAAATTGGCCTGTTGGGCCCCTTTGCATGGAAGTACCTCATGGGTAAAGATGGTTTCTCTTTTGTCTTTATAGACTCAGCAGTTAGCCTGGTGCCTGGTAGACAGTAAGCGCTCCATAAACACTTGCTGATTGACTGATTCCCTACTTCATCAAAAGGAAAACCACGTCTCCATTCTAACCCCTTGTAGCAGCAACTACACCGGCATCCCCTGGCCAGGTGCTGGCACAGGTTCTTAGATCTGCTTTACTGGGAGAGAGAGCTATTCAAGGCGTCAACAATCTTTTTAATTATGTTCATTAGTTTAGGGGAAAAGTCAGCCCCTTAAATTTCAGAGAAAATCCAAACACCAAACAAAAAATAGAGAAAATACAAGCAGAGAAATAACAACCAATAGATGGGGCTTCTAACTGAGAAATTAGCACAGACCAACAGACAGACCCAACTGTCTGATCAAGGCAATACATACATACTTCTCAGAGAGAGGAAGCACCAATATCTGGGTTTTTGAAAGCCGGGGGGCTCCTTAACAGCTGCCTAGAGTCTCATCTGGCCAAGTCACAAGCACTCTCCTTCAATGAGTGAGACCCAAAACAAAATACTCCCCTCAGAGTATATATATATATATATATATTTCTTCAGGGTCAGAGGGCATCACAACTCTAGTGACCCACAACGTGTGGACCTTCCTGAAAAGCACGCTCCCCTTGATGGGCTCCACGTGAGGCCTATTAATAGGCAGGGAAGATCCTGTATACCATTAACATTATACTCCTGTAAGTCTGTTCGCTCTTCTCCATGGCCATTTCCTCCCCTGGAACTTCCTACGGCCCTGGTAGAACCATACGAGGGTAAAGAGACAGAGCTGAGGGGGTGGCTAAGTGGTGCAGTGAATAGAGCACTGGCCCTGGAGTCAGGAGTACCTGAGTTCAAATCTGGTCTCAGACACTTAACACAAAAAACTAGCCATGTGACCTTGGGCAAGTCACTAAACCTCAACTGTCCTCCAAAAAAAAAAAAGAGACAGAGCTGAGTCACCTGCTACTCTGCAGTCGAGGACAAAGACTGACCCCAGAAAATCACCATACGTGGCATTCGGAGCTTATCAATATAAGTCCTGACTGTCAATGACTCCTGGTCTAATTATGGACCAATCATGTCCTTCCCCTAAGGATCAGAGACCTCATTTACAACGTGGAGACAGGTAGGATGTGACACAGTCCAGGGCAGAATGGGGATTAACAGCTTCATCACCAAAACGAGATCTGCATATCTGGGGTCCTGGCAAAACGGGCATTTTCTTTTACATAAGATGCAGCTAACGCACTCTTGGGGCCAGAACTTGGAGCAAGTTACAAATGATATTCAACTCAAATACTAAAGCTAATTTAAAACTATGCCTATGGGGAGTTTTAGAAGTCTTAGTCACTCATTCATTCATTCACCAGCCACATGGGTAAAGCCCCATGCTTGGCACTGGGGGAGAAGCAAAATAAGGGCAGCAGCGTCGCTGCTTGGGCCAAGTGCAAAGTCGATCTGGGGAAGGATCCTCCCAAACATAGGCATCTATTCAGATGAGACCAAACAGCCAACATGCAGCTCAGAGCATGGTGTGGCCCAAGAGGGGCAGATCTAGGCAAGGTCTGGAGGAGAGGACCAGGACTTAAGCATTCAGGAGGCACTTCTGAAGCAGCTACAATGTGCCAGGTGCTGGGTCTACCAAGTAAAAATGAAAGCCTCTTTTACACTGGGACTGAGGGGTGGAGAGGAAAAAAACACAGACATGGAGAAGTAAATGTGACATACAGACCAGTATGCCCCCCCCAAATTTCCTAGGGATAGGTCACTAGTAGCTGTGGGGATTCTGGCTGGGCTTCCTGCAGGGGGTCCTTGGGCTTTGCTTGAAAGGATGTCACTAAAGAAAGCACCCCTGCAGGCACAGGGGACAGCCTGGGCAAAGGCACACAGTGGGACATCATATACAGGCACCAGTGAGGAGGCCAGTTTGTTGGAAACCAGAGTGCATGAAGGGAAATCACAGGCAATCGGCCTGAAGAGGCAGGCAGGAGTCAGACTGGGAAGGGTTTTCAAGGCCAAACAGAGAAGACTCTGCTTTTTTCCTGGAGACAAGAAGGAAGCACTAGAACATCCTGAGCTCTGGAATGACATGGTCAGAGCTGTCCTTTAGAAGCATCAATCTGTCAGCTGTGGGGATGGACTGGGAGGGTAAGGCGAGACAGGCCAGGATAAGAAGTGATATCAATAAACAACCTCCTGGTGGTCATGGTTAGAAGTCATGATATTTAATCACTGGGCCATTCAGGACCTAGAGGTTGTTCTGTCTTCTACAGACTACACCTCGGTTTCCCTTAGGCTTTGTCGGCCAATGAAGAATAGTTTTCTTAATACTTTTGGGTAGCAATGTGCTTCCTGGAAAAGCAGGCTCTCTCATAATACAGGGCCAAGGGGCAGGTGTATTTGGAAATGGAGCAAAGAATTGGGGTCTGGGGTAATGGCTGATGGCCTCTAAAATATTAAGAGCATATGGAAAGAGGCAGATTAGAAACCTGTAGGGAGACATAATTCTCGCTATTTTCTCACCTAATTTTCAGCTATTTTAAGAACTTCGAAGTTGGTCTTCTCTTTCATGTTAAAGAGAGGGCCACTGGGCAAAGGGCAAGAAAAGAGAAGTGTTGTGGGCAGCAGGGGGAGGCCTTGAGTTCGGAGACACAGACCTGGAGTCTACCTTGTCTGAGGGGCTGGAGGGAAACTGAGTCCTTAGACAGCATTCAAGCAGCACCCAACACAAGTCAGAAGACTGGACCCCAAACTCCCTAAAGCCCAAGCTGACTTGTATCTGTCTGATGGAAGTTTCCCATTACTCACACTCAGAGAATAAAGTGTCTGGTTTGGGATGCACCAGTTTCAGCTCTCTAACATGTTTTGTCAACCCACTTCAGCGTTAAGCTTTAACTGTCAAGCCTGGAGAGTGGAGCCAGTGTGTGCTCGGAAGCCCATTCAAGCCAGCTCAGCACACCACCACCAATGTCTACTTGGAGAAACATGTAAGAGACGTATTCTCAAATGAAGAACTCCTCCACAGCTTGTCATTCATCCCTCAACTCCCCCACGCCATGCCACACCATGCCACACTGTACCACATCACCACATAGCACCACACTGGAATTTATTCTGACCAAGAATATCCACCAGAGGTAACTCCTACAATATTCTTGTTGCTTAAGCTCCTTTCTCATTAAAATTACACCCTGTGGTGACCCCCAGAAAAGAACAGAGCACCCCCCCCACAGATGTTGTGCACAGCCAACATTTTTAGAGTAGAGCTCCCAAAGTACCTTCTACTGGATTTTTGGATCGCCATCTTGATCCTTTGGCTGTCAACGACCTAGAGACTCGATTGGCAAGGTCAAGCTTAAAGGAAAGAGAAAGGAAGATATTAGAATACAACAAAAAGAAACACTCATTTTACAATCCATTTGAAAAATAATGTTGACTTGCAACATTTGTCTTTGGGAGTGAATAAGCAGCAATCCCACTGGCCTGTCTCATCTCATTCCGCTATTGGAAGCAGGTTAAATGGGATGCTGAACATAAAAGATTTTGTATGTTATCTCTATGCACTTCAGGGCCACAAAAGAAAGCGAAATTAGAGAACCTCTAGCTAGAAATGGAATTGAGTTCCCTAAATAAGAGTATAGCCCAGGAAGTTTACATCATCATATAGTTCTGTGATCCTAACCTTTTTATATGAGACAACAGCTGACTTTTCATTTGGCAAAAGGAGAAAGAGGAAAAATCAAGAGTCCGAGCAAATGACTAGTTTTCAACGGTGCATTTGGAAATGGATCAAAGAACTTGGTTCTGGGGGAATGGTTGATGGCCTCTAAAATATTAAGAGCATATGGAAAGAGACAGATTAGAGCCCTGTGGGGAGACTTAATTCTCACTGTTTTCTCACCTAATTCTCAACTATTTTAAGAATTTCAAAGTTGGTCTATCCTCTTTCATGTTAAAGAGAAGACCACTGGGCAAAGGGCAAGAAAAGAGAAGTGCTGTGGGCAGCACAGGGAGGCCTTGAGTTCAGAGAGAGGGGTTCAGCGCTCAGGGTGTGGGCCAGGATAGCACCGGCTTACTTCTTTTAGAGCATCACCACTGCGGCCCTAGTCAGAATCTTATGTAAGAATAACAGAAAAGTAACAGAATCTCCTTACTTAGACTAAAGGAAGTCAGTCCAAATGACTTGTTTTTCAGGCAAATACACTTTTATCTCAAATATACAGATTAGTCCAAGGCAGGTGTGGAGAAGGATTACTAAGTGTATATTGTGTACCCACTTTAACAAAATTCATAGATGAGATTACTTGCTATTAACAATTTTCTTGGAAATAGGCTTTTAAAGGGCTCAAAAGTAATCTCTCCTTAGGTAGATTAAATGTTCTCCCTAAAATACTGATGATAAAGCCTTTTTCCCATAAATGATGCAATACTGTATTCAGCTTAGCCCCTATCCACATCATCACGCACTGAAAGTGAGTAAAACCTTATTAGATTTCACTACAAAACAATGACTTCAAAAGCTCCATCAATATAAAGATGTGTCCGTTTTGATCATGGAAGGGCACCAGGTCCCAAGTTAAGTGCTCAGTGATCATCCATGTTCTGGCATCAGAATATCAGAATGACACTGGATGAGGTTTGAAGGAAGAAAAGAAGGAAGTTCAATTTCAACTCAAGATGGAGATTTAAAGAAATGTTTGAATGATTTTCAATTTCATGAGCTAAAAGCACAATGACATGCAAACGCACACCACATTCAAACATTCTGACACAAAAGTGAAACAAGAATGTTTGTGAAACAAATGGCTTTAACTGCTGTTTTTAAGTAAGATACTGGGCACTGAGATAGGAGTTTTCTTTAAAACAAAACGATTTCACTGGCTGTCAACTGGTATGAAGTTTCTCTTTAAGTGACTTATAGAATTGAGCTAAAATGAAAGAAGAGTAAAATTTGGTGAAATAAAAAGTCATTATTAGAACATTCCATCAGCAGAGTGCTCTATAAATTTACATGTATGTGTTTACGCACACACAAAACTGGCGGCTTAAACAAATGGGAAATACTGAGAGTTTACAGTTTCATGTTTAATCTTTCCATCCTGTTTGTGTGTCTGACAAAAAGGTGATCCTTGGTAAGAGGAATACGAAGGTGGGCACAGGGCTCAGTGGCCCCAAAGTAGAAAAAACAAAGCTCCGAGTTCACAGGTGCCTCCGAAGCCTGACACCTCTGTCCTTCGGAAGGGGCCAACAAGCCGGGCGCTGGAAAAGAGATGGGAAAGGGGCAGAGCCGGGGGTGCCTGGTATATGAGGAACCATCTGACAGCCAACTCGGATGAGGCACTGGCTGGTTCACTTCCCTGTTTTTCTCTCTTTTTCATTATTACATGGCTGAATGTAAGACAATGGAGAAGGAAGATGAAACCTTTAAAAATGGCGCTGAATACTAAAGGCAAACATGACCAAAAACAAAACTCTGTCTTAAGAGACAGAGATCCAGGTGCTGGTTACTAAGGTGAGAATCATTTCCAAATGTTTTCTGTGTACGACCAGACTGTGCTTAAACTAGCTAAAGCAAAGGGAAATTTAGTCCTAAACAAGAAGAAACATTAACTTTGCAAAGATACTGCATATAATTACAACTGGCCAAGCCTGAACCACTATCTGAACCACACTGAAAACCCAGTGCGAGAGACAGGAAGAGCCTTCAGACTGGGCTAGTCCCATTCTGCACAAGTGGCAATTCTGTACAATACTGGAGGAACAATGAGACCCGCAGGAACCAGCCAACAGGCATGTGATCTTACTGCTCATGGGAAAGACACGGGGACCAAGGGCCATGATAACTGAAAATGTCATTCATTCATGCAAAATGTTCCAAAATTGGTGGTGGAATTAAGGGCACCATCACCTTCCAGAGAAAAAGCAGGGAAGGGGAGGAAAGCCTGGCTTGAAACCCAAAGGGCCCCATCAGCCCACATATTTCTACATGAAACTGAAGATAAGACAAGGCCAAGCGGCGCATCTACAACAAACTACTTCCATCACCAACACGGGGGAACTGCATTTTAATTTAAACGTGAACACCACAGTCCCTGATACGCTATGTAAGAAGTGAAAATGTCCAGCTACCAGGAAAACCAAGGAAAAGCAGCTTGGACAAGGCCAACTACGCACAGAAGAAATCTTGACTGGACGTCACAGTTCTCCAAGTTCTATGGATCAGTTTCCAAGATAACTAAATGAGAGGAAAAGACCAAAGTACTTAAAAAAGACCCAGTACCAACAACTGACGGGCTATAAATAACTGCCAAACCACAGGCTTATGGTCTCTACGAACACAATCCACAAATGAGTTTGTAATGAAAACCGCAGAAGGGAAAAGGCAGGCTTTCATGAACGGTGTTCTGCGACAAGCCACACCTTGAGAACCTCCAAGACTGACTCTGGAGCCCAGAGGAGGGAAGATCCTATGGTATTTATCCTTTGCTGACTATTTTAAAAAGCACTAAAATGCACAGTCTCCTCAGAGAGCACCAGCCTGGCTAAGCATGGAGATGCCAGCCTCTGTCGGGGTGGGGGGGGGGGCGTTTACCAACTTATAGAAAGACTCTGCTTCCAGGCAATTCACATTAACAAGCATTTATTATAAATGCCTGTCTGTCAGGCACTGTGCTAGATACTGGGGCTGCAAAGACAAAAGAGGAAACCAAGCCCTGACATTCTAATGTAAGAAATGACATGTATAAATACAGGCTGAATACAAAGTAGTTGGGGGCGGGGGCACAGCTGGGAAACCCAGAAAGCCGTCTTGTCGGGGCAGGCACCAGGGCTGAGACTTCAGGCCATCTGGGCAGTCCAAGAGGTGTGAGAAGGTGGCAAACACTCCAGGGAATGGGAACAGCGATGAAGGAGGGGAAACAGGTATGCATAGAACAAAGTCCTGTGAAATCAGGCTGGAAAGGGAGGCTGGCTGTTGTTACGCTTGTCCCTTGCTCTCGAAGAGGACCATGACATCAGGGAGATGGTGACGCGACTTGCGGCTGATTTGGATCGGAGGGAGGCAGTGACCCAGATATTCATCGAGATGACTAGAGATGACCCAGGATGCAATGGGAGACCCTGGTCCTTTTAGGCCAAGGGCTTTTCAGGTTCTCTCTTTGAGTGAGGTGACCCCATGCAGTGAACATGCAGGCCCCTCCGACTGGGAGGGGTAGACCCTCAGGGCTGCTGGCTAAAGGAGAAACGGCTACTACTGACACTGACTGTGAGCCAGGAGGGCCCAAGATATAGGCATTAAGTGGCGCTTGGGCAGGGACCTACTGCAGTCCGATCTACGATCTCCAGAGGAATATGGGCTTAAGGGTTGGTCTTTGAGAAGGAAGGAGGGAAGGAATCTGGCCAGTAAAAACCCGAGTTAACAGTGTGGCTTCCAGCCATCAAAATGGACCTTCCTTTGGAGAGGACAAGCTGAGGGACCTAACCGGCTGAGTCCCCATGCAGGTGAGTTGGTACTGCCAAGAAGTTTAAAGGTCAAATGGAAGAATTTATGCACAAAGTTCCAAAAGGCTGAGGGTAGTGATAAAGAATGCACTAAGACTTTTGGGACACACTGTATTTGATCCAGGGGCAAAGGGGATCAAGTAGAGCTTTACTGAGTGTGTGATGGGGAGCGAGGGGTGGGAATGACACAGATTTGTGGCTCGGCAAAGTCATCCTGGGAGTTTCACGGAGAATGCCCTGGAGGGGAAACATCATTTTCTATTTCAGGAGTCCAGGAAAAGTGACAGGGTCTAGACTGAGATATGGCGGTCGTATGAGCAGACGGAATGGAAGAAACGGTTACTAACCAAGCTATGGAGCTGAAACCACACAAGACTGGCAGCTGCTTCCATTTGGGGAGTACGGAGGAGAGAGGGAGGGAGGGAGTGAGAACGGTCCTGAGTGTGCCAAGCCAGTTACCTGGAAGGCCAGTGCGACCCTCAACACAAAGAGTACAGAGTTAAGGGGGAATGGGGGTGGGGGAATGAACTGCGGATGTGTTGAGGTTGGGATGCCTGCAGGACAGGTAACCACTGGAAATGTCCGGCAGACACCTGGAGATGTGGGACCCGGAGACCCTGCTGGATAATGAGATCTGAAAGTCACCCACACAGAGATGACAGAGTCAGCCTGCAAGGGCATCTGCAGGGAGGAAGACGATGCTAAAAAGAACAGAGAGGCAGCAATGAAGGAGTCACCAGGCACTCTGGAGAATAGAGGCGCCTAGTCAGACTGTGAGGGCTTCAAGAAAAGGGTGAGAAGCAGAGGCAACAAGCGTGAAAAGGAGAGCCAAGACACAGGCCCAGGAGGCTGGTGTGAGGAGGCGGTGGGACCTAGGGAGGACGTCAGGAGCCTGGAGAGAGGGAGGGATGGCTGCTGGGGGGCAATCTGGGGAAGATGAGAAGGGATGAGGTCACAGAGCAGCCGGCTTTGGGGGGAGATGGACCAGCTCTTCATGAGAGACTGAGGTAAAGGAAGAGGGATTGGGAGGGTCAATGAAGGAGCTCAGAGAAGGAGCTCTCTGCAAACACTTTGTATCTTCTCAGTCAAATAAGAGGTGAAGGAATAGGGGGCTATGGGAAGGAATAAAAAGTTTAGAGACAGCTTCTGTAGCGAAGGGGACAGAGAACCTGTTTGGGGCCATGTAACCTAAGCAGTGGATTCAGGGAGCACAGCATGTGAGTGGAAGCAGAGGAAGAGGCCCAGCATTAACGTGGTTCCCAACGAGACACGAGAAAGCACGGACCCAAGTCCAGAACAAGGTCTGGTCAGAATGGAAGCTGGTTTATCTGTGTAAACGAAGGACCACACATTAACGTCTCTTGCCCTGCCAGCAGCCATTACTTAGGTTCAAATATGAATGACAGCAAATTCAGGCTCTGCAGTGGAGGAAAATCTCTGTGATCCTGAGCATTTAACAAAAACCTTGGCAAAGAAACTCAGAGTAAAAGCTTATGATGTCTGATTGTTTAAAGTTTCCTTTAAAAAGCTTTTATTTCTCCTTTGCTTCATGACCTCAGCAGTGGGTATGTGCAGCCGTGCTCTCCTCTCTTCCTCCCTCCCTCCCTCTCTGTCTCTCCGTCACACACGTGCACACACACATGCGCACATGCAGCAAGAAGGCAATTCCACTCTCCGGTAACAAAGGCGGTCTTCCCATAATGCCCCCCAGTTCCTCTGCAGTGAGTCAAGACATATGCGCTAACATATTAAACAGAGCTTAAGTTCATTTTTTGCACGCTCACCTCTCTGTCCATTTCCGCTCCAGTGTCTTTTACAGATGACTCTGAGAATCTTTTTGACAAGTTCTCCACTGTGCTTGTAACCTATAAAATGATTAAAACACTTTGTTCTTTACCTCAGAATATTTAAGTAACCAAACAACTAAGAAGATATCCAAACACCTGACAGAGCTTCCATAAGATAGTGATTTCCCCAATGAGTGAGACCAGAGAACGTTATCTGGGTTTGTTGTTATTTGAAACACTAACAGCAGAGTCTCAAACACTCAATGGGGGCTGCCAGTTTCCCCCCTAAACAGCGCCCAGTACCGGTAAGAGGCTGATGGCGCCTTCGCATGATCGCAAACATGAGCCGCGGCAGACTTTTTGTCTGTGACTTCCTCAGGTAGAGACCGAGCCTTTGGACTGTATCTGGATGTATCAGAGTCTCCCACATAAATTAGATTTGAAGTATTTTAACCCATTAAACAATGTTTTGTTCAAATAAGACAAACCCGGCAAAGTTATGTGTTTCCCTGAAATGTAAATGAAGGAATTCTACATAAGTTGCCAGACAACTGATGTTTCATTTAACCTTCACAAAAAAAAATACCTTGTGCCAGGCCAAGCATTTTGCCTATGAGGAAATTAAGGTGCCAGTCGGGTGGCTTACATAAAGCCGCTGCCTTGGGTGAGTGGTGGCTGGATGCCACCGGTTCCTTTTACCATCGAGGCTGACCAAGGGAGTCCCAAGATTTGTTTGAAGGCAGCAAAGCCGTTAACAAAGCTGGCTTAAAAACCCCAACCCCGTCCTTCCTAGAACTTCTCACAAGGGAACGGAGGCCTTTATCCATAGTTATTCTGGAAGCATTTCTTCTGTTCAACTGTTCTGGAAAGCAACTGTGAATATGGCAAAGAGAATGACTGACATGCCCGCACCCACTGACCCTGAGATCCCACTGACAGGCATGTACCCCAGGAAGTCACAGGCCGAAAAAGCACCCGCCCAAAATTCACAGCAGCGCTTTGACTGGCCACAAAGATGTGGATGAAGAGTACAACTCATCTGGTCGATGGCTGAACGTATCACAGCACGTGAACACAATGGACTAGAGCTATGCTATGAGAGATGACAGATGACAAAGAAGCATGAGAAGAGACAGGAACCAACACAAAGTGAAATGAGCACAACAGGCCACACCATGACTCAAAGGGAAGAACAACAAAACAACTGGAAACTGGATGCTGCATAAATTCTCAGGACTGAACCCGCTGGCCGGTGCACACCCCAGGCTGAGACAGGAGCGCTTCCCTCTAGCCTTTGCAGGGTGGGGCTCTATGGGCATGGGATGCTGAACACTCTGTCCCAGCTTCTATCCACACCCACCCCATTCCCAGCCTTCTTCATCATAAGGAATGGAGGTCTAGGAGGGGGAAATACAGGCGATGTAAAAACAAAGAATGCCAATAACACTTTATTTTTTAAAAATTATTCAGTCTTATCTAATTAAATGTGTTGACTTCTTCAGTTTAATTTGACCAAAACATTTCTTAATGGATTCAGGAGACCAAGGCAGCATTCATACTTAGAACTGCCACACCTGCAGACTCTTCATTTTTAAGACTCTCCATGGACTAAAGACATTCTATTAGACTAAGTTAGGAACTATAAAGGAATAACCTCTTACCCTGTTAGCAATGACCTGGAACGAGATCAGTTTTAAATTCTGAATTCTGAATGGTTCAGTTTTATGGACACATGATGTGCGGACAAAGTGAAATCCAAAGTGCCATCTATTAGAAGCAAGAGGCTGAAGAGACTGTTCTGTTTATTCCATTTTGCATCAGTTCCTATCTCTTCTGATGCTTCTCTGGGGAAAACCACTCCAGGTGTCTTTGGCCCAGAGAAGGCAGAAGAGCCAGACCCACTCTCACAGGCTACTGTGACATACATCCCTACCTCAGGAAAACACCCTCCTTGGGGTTCTGAGTGCCAACAACAGTAACGGGTAAGACCTGTGAATGCCAACAAGGCCCGCAATATAAAGTCTAACCCTCGCTGAGCTTCCTTTAAAAATGCCCTGCATATCATGAGACTCAGTACAATTCCCTAAGTGACCAGCAAGCTGTGCTGGCGAGAATCAACCTCGCTTCTCGCCTTCCCCAAAAGCTTCTCAACAACTTGTCACGACTGAGACGGCTGATGCGGGAAGCTCACCCAAGTTTAGTTTACAGAAATGCAGGGAACCTTTTGGTTGTGTGGGAGTCAGTCCTTTAAAGGAATTCCAGAAGGCCTTCATCTCAAGCTGCTGCTTCAAAGGGCTGAAGAAAAAGGTCTCTTTTCACTGACTACATTCTGAAAAATGCCATCCACCTTTTAGACATATGTGAGGCAGCCTCCTAAGGAGAGGGTCAAGGACGAGGAACATGTGAAAGTAATTGTAAATTCTAAAAGTCATAATAGACCTCAGGTTTTTATAAAACATAACACTAGGGCCTTTTTTCAAGAGGCATATGAAAGGAAATATTCAAAAGTAAAATTCCTGGTCTCTTAGGGGTACAGCTAAAACTTAATAAACAAGAATTTAATGAATAATTACCCTAAATTTTTTTTTTAAAACCACTCCACTTTTAGAAGGACAAAGGAAAATCATACAGAGGGAAAAATGATAAAAGCATTACTGAGGACTAATATAAAGAAATAAATCAAGCCCGGCTCTGTCCCACGGTCAGTATAAATTCATCAAAGCCCTGCTGCCTCTGAGATCTAGACCAGAGGGGCCATAGCACAGAATGGTGTAAGCAGCACAGGGACAAGGGACCAGACCATTTGGGCTCCGTGGTGATCCTGGCCCAGCTTCCAATGCGAGCTGAGGTGGCCTCTTCATCTACAAAAAGAAATGACTGGCTGAGAGGATCTCAAAGTTTTCTTCCACTCCCATCTCAATAATTAAATTACAGCCTTACGGGAGGAACTGACATTCAGAAAGATCATCCTGAGACAAGATATGAAACATCAGAATCCATGATGTCCTTTGCATCGCACCTCCCAGGGTGATGAAGGCAACATAATTTTTTTTTTACCTTTTCTGTTTTCTGTTTAACCACATGTGAGTCAGATTAAGATGTCAATCCCCCAAATCTCCAGTTAAATGATACCTTATTGGTGTTTGTCAGCTGCCTTAAAAAAAATCTTCCTTATAGCCCAAGGTCAAGTACCTGTTTTCATAACTTCCTTACTAAAGTCTATAAAAGTTATACGACTGAAACTTTGGCCACCTAACATAGTACAGACCTCTTCTGATATTCTAAGGTGGAATGACCTTGACAGGTGACTCAATCCCAGACCTTCCTGAAGCTCAAGGATATTCTATGACTTGCCCATGATGACAACCAGCAGTGCAGCTGGAACCAGCGGTGCTCAGGTCTTCTAACTTTGAGTCAAAAATGAGACAGAGATGAAGGTCTATGGACCCCAGGTACACACTTAACACTGTGACGATGCCATGGGCTGCAAAGCACATCAGACTAACATGGCTCCAGCCCTAGACGAATTCCACCATTAAAACATGCCTAACATAGGGCCAGGCATTTAACAAGTTCATGTGAACTCTCGCATTGTGCCCCTAGCCCAGAGCAGAGGCGGGATAGCGGTCTTGGTGAATGCTCCACTGTGTAGAGGCTGCGCCCACCTCACTCCTCCAAAGCTGAGGCCCCATGAAGGTTCTTACCTTTTTTTCTGGTTTTTCCTGCTCCTTGATCTTCTCCTTTTCATGTTCCCTTGAGTGCTCCCCATCTTTCCCCCTTTCTCTCCGTCTGTCTCTGTCCTTTTCCTTCCCCTTGTCTCGTTCTCTCTCTCTGTCCCTTTCTTTCAGCCGGTCCTTTTCTCTCGCTCCGTCATTCTTCCTGTCCTTCTCCCTGTCTCGCTCTGCCTCTCGGTCCTTGTTGCCCCTGTCCTTGTCTCTGCTTTTCTCTCTCTCTCGTTCCTGCTTGGCTCTGTTCTTATTTCTGTCCCTCTCCCCATCCCTCACTTTGTCCCGGTCGGGGTCTTTGTGCCTCTCCCGGTCATTGTCCCTGCTCCTCTCTCGTTCTTTGTCTCTGTCCCTTTCTCTTTGCTTGCTTTCTTCATCTTTAGACTCTTCCCTTTGTTTGCGTTCTCGGCTTGTGCTTCTGTCTTTGATCTCAGAGTTCGTTCTATCCTAAACAAGTAAATGAAGAAAGAAAAGTCAATGAAGTCTAAGTATGCAATTTTGTCAGGAGCTCCCCCAAAGCCCATCAGGTTCTTGGGAACGTTTCAGGGTTCCCTTTGGAGAGAATGAGGGCTCCCCTTTACCTCTTTCTCCTTATGAGTCTGTGGCTCTTCTTCCTTAAACTCCTTATTTTCCGGCTCTTGGGCTTTCGGGGTGAGTGGAGGTTTTCCCTTCGTATCCCCTTTCTCTCCAGAGAGAACTCTTTTCACAGCATCGTCGCTTGAGAGCTTCAGATCCAAAAGGGAATGAAGTCAAAGGAAAAGTTAAAATGAGAGAGTTAGCAAATCCAACAGGTATTCAAGTGAGCACTGAGCACAGCTGGTGAGCCTAGCCCCTGCCCAGCTCCAGATGTGCCAAGCCCACCTCCTCATCTCCAGAAAGGGTCGTGGCATCGTGGGTAGAGCTGAGTTCAAGCCCCAGCTGATCTATGACTTCACCTTCCAGCACTCTGGGCAATGCTCTAAGTTGAAGAGAAGGGAGCTTCTCTTCCAGGAGGCCCCCATGCCAATGAAATCACGAATCAGATCCAGCCCTTGTCCCTATCTCTTATGTGACCCCCACAATGATCCTGGGAAACGGGGATGGAGAACATGATCATGTCCATTTTCCAAATGAGGTACCTTGGGCTCAGAGGCTGGTGATATGACTCCCCCAGGACCACACAGCCAGGAAGCAGAGACCTTGGGGCATGACCCCCAGTGTGAGACTCTTCCTACCAAAGCACAAGATCCTACAGACCTTTCAGTAAAATCAAATGATAAAATCACCAAAGAAGATGCAAGCTTGGGAGCCCAAGGCCCAGACCCCTGACACTAAATGCCTTTGGTGTGGTCTGGTTTTTGCTGTGAAATGCCTATCCAAGCCAGCACATTGTCTGGGCAGATACACCATGCTAGAGGTATCCACGGCAGCATTGTCAAAATCTGTGCACAGTAGAACAAAGAATGCCTTCTCTCCCCTACACTCATAGACTTACAAAACAAGACTCCCTTCTGCAACATGGCCAATAGTCAGCCAGCCTCTGCCTGAATACTCACAGTGTCGGAAAGCTCACTCTCTCATGAGGCAAGGTAGACCATGGCTAGAAAATTTCAGGTGTTATAAAGGCCTTTCCTACAGTGAAGAGAAAAATTCAGCAAGCAAAATTGAGAAAAATTCTTAGCACTGTAAGTGGGTTCTCTGAGGCAAAGTGGTGGAAGGACAAAGGCCAGAGTCACTCTGGCTGAGAAGCCACGGATGGCCTGGACCACCCAAATCACCCCTGAGATCAATGTGGAGACTGGTCAATGTCGGAGACCTGTACCGAGTTAGATGAAAAGAAAGCATATTCTCCATAAACTGATGTGACATGGAGCTCATGGGGTTGAAAAGCAGAAATGGCTTCATATGCCAAAGGTAAACCATCTAAGGACTGGTCCAGTCTAGACAAGATGCCCTTTCAAAGCAAGGCCACCACCTCTCTCCCTGTAGTTCTAAGGGCCAAATGTTGCCTTGGAATCTTAAAGCTCCAACAAAGGGCCCTAAATTCCACTGAGCACAGCTTCACAGAGCATGGAAGGGGACGGCTGGAGAGGCTGAAAAAGTGACCCTTGCACCAACACTGCCCCGAGTTCAAGTTGCGTGTGTCTCAAGCTGATCACAGCTTCCCAGCCTGGGAAAGCAGAATGATGCTGACGTGGTGTCAGGAGCTCCAGCTTTGGCCTCCTGCCCTCCTGTTCCCTACTGAGCTGCGTGACTATGGAAGACAAGCTGATTCGTCTCCCTGGGCCTCAGGATCCTTGTCAG
This sequence comes from Pseudocheirus occidentalis, assembly GCA_028646575.1. Classification (NCBI taxonomy): domain Eukaryota; kingdom Metazoa; phylum Chordata; class Mammalia; order Diprotodontia; family Pseudocheiridae; genus Pseudocheirus; species Pseudocheirus occidentalis. The sequence goes on along the minus strand of CM053593.1, from coordinate 387,040,834 downwards.
TAAAACTGGGGTGATGCTATTTATACAAGTGACCTCTGAAGTCTGTCAGGCTTAGTGACTCCTCAAGTGACTCCAAAGTGTGCGCTAAGCATTAGGGCCTGTCAACCAAGAGCCTGGAAATCTCCTCCTCGGAAGAAAGGCATCTCTAAGGAAAAGCAGACGATCACCTCCTGTATAAGGAGAGAGGAGAGGCTCCTCTCAAGAGGCAAATACTTTCAGAGAGCCTACTATGTGCCTTACACTCATCTAGACATTGAGGTGAATTGGAAAGAAAAATCACTTCCACTGGCTCCATTCAATCTTCCATGTGAGCTGATCTAACCAGAATCAAACTTAAAGAGAAAGGGCAGACAATGCCCAGGGAGATTCCCCAGTCTTCCCTTGATGGTCCTTAATCAATGCTGAGACTTCCTCTTGGCCTGTTCTTACTAGGTCAGCCTACAGTTCCAAGCACTGAGGTCCAAACCTGTTCCAACACTTCACTTTTCAGCTGCTTCCACTAAAATGTGGCACGACTAAAACAGAGGCTGCCTAGGGAAGAATGATCTTTCAAGGTTGAGATTCTATGTACACAAGCTTTCCCTGAATTAGTGGTGGACCATTCACCATATGAGCCCCTGCTTATTATGGTGCTAGACAAGGGACCTGCTGCCCTGGAGTCTGTGCTGAAAACACCCCCATGCTGCTGGGTTCTGAGGACCTTGACTTAGTACAGCAGGACTGGAGGCCTGGTGGCCTCAGAGATGGCTTACTCTGTTAGATTCCTGGAGAGCAACCCATGCCCAGGGCTGCATCAGAGGGTCAGAGATGTGGATAACTGAGAAGGTCAGTGTAAACAGAAGCTACCCACCATGGGCTGAGTCCCTCCCTAAAGCTGTAAAGAGCTTGGGGAGGCCTGGGGCACACACCCAGGAAACACTGTGCTCAATCACTCAGGAAACAAGCATTGAATCAGTTCAGTTCCTGCTCTGTGTCAAGTGCTATGCTAGGCACTGGGGAGAGAAGGAAATGGTCCCTAACCTCAAGGAGCTGTCATTCTAATGACATCTGAGCAGCTGAACTGTTCCAGGGGACCCTGAGCCTTCCTTTCTCCCTTCCATCCTTGGATCAAGGAGGAAATATCCACACTCGCCAAGGCAGGTAATTCAGATAGCAGAGGAGCTGGGGGATCTTCAGGCCCCACTCCCCAAGGCCAAAGCAGAGGAGAGAGGACACCCAAGTTCCAGCAGCTCTTGGCTGGGTAGTTGAGAGGGTGAGGTGCTAAGCAGGTTCCTCCTTTCTCTGTTTCCCAAGGGCTTTAAACAATCTGGGGTCCCCTTTGACCACTGGGAACATTTCACTCAGTTCAGCCCTAGCCTGATGATATGAAATGATATGGGGTCCAAAGCAGAAGGAACGTGACATCTGGGCACAGTTAACAAGGCTTCCTGATCACCATGTCCCCTCATCAGGGTTACGCCACCTACAGAAACTGGACAGAACTGAAGTCTCACCCCCTCCTCTGCAAGGGTTTGGTTTGGCAAGAAGGAGGTTTATCAGGGGCTAGAGATCAGCATCCGGGCCAGGCTCTAGAGCTTTGAGCTTGAGGAAGCTGGGTGGTGCAGGGACAGAGGACTAGACCTTGGGTCAAGGAGACTCTAGTTCAAAGGTGCCCTCAGACACGTGCGCACTAGCTTCGTGACTCTGGGCATGTCACTTCACCTCCCTTTGCCTCAGTTTCTCCACTGTAAAACAGAGATGCTATAATGATAGCACCGATCCCTGAGGGTCACCAGAGGATCAAATCAGCTGACACCCAGAATGACATGTGACGTCATGAAATTCCTTTTAATGTTCCGCTCACATCCTTGATGCTTCTGTCTGAACGTGGCCTGCACAGCGCTCAGCACAGTGCCGGGCACACAGCAAGCCCTTAATACACGCTTGTTTCCTTGTGTCTTTGAAAGGGGGAGTCCCAGGATAACAGCAGGAGAAGGTTCTCCTCATCCATGTCTGGTTCCCTTCTTTTCCTCCTCCACACAGATCAAAGAAAGCCTGAAACAGCCTCTACCTGTCTCACCTGAACTAGCCAAGACAAAGGAGTCCTGGCTCGGCAGGCAAAAGCCGAGGTGTCACCACTCTTCCCACCTTGTCTGGGTCCCCCCAAATGAGCAGCTGAGCCCCCGAAGCCTAAGGCAAAACTGGCGAGTTAGAGACGTCTCTGACCCCACTGCCCCTCCCTCACCTTTCTCCTGACTGTCCAGAGTCCACCCTACCCTGCCCCAAAGTCTGCCTGGACCCTAAAATCTCCAGTCCTTCCCTCTGCTAAACAGAAACCTTCCATTTCCAGAGGGTGGCTATCTGGAAGGCTTTATAAAGTCAGGTTGCCTTATTAAAGTAATTGACACCACTTACAAGTGCCAAGCTTGGCCCCAGAGGAAAAAGAGGCAGTCTCTTCTTTCCTCCCTGCTGCCTTTGGAAAGTGAGAATTAGAGGTATTTAACCTTCCATGAAGACAGACAGGATAAATTCCGCAAGGAAGGTGATATGTAAATAAAATATCCATTAAGAATAAAAAAGTAACACACCAAGATATGAGACTTAGTCTGACAGACATTTATGTAATACTTTCAGTAAAGGGAATGAATTTCTAATTGAATTTCAGAAGGAGAGGTTTTTAGGCAAGACACTTAAATGAGCTTCCAGGCCAGGCTGGGCTGTAGGCTGGGCTATCTCCTCACCTCATCTAATGGGGAATGAAAGCAGGTAAATCCAGGCTACAGCCTGCCCCCAGCTTGGCAGATGCTGCACCAGAAACAGAGGGATCCCTTGGGGAGTACTATGGAAGCCAGAATGGCAAAGGGAAAAAGGCCCTTGGTGCATGGTAAACACGGAATGTCATGACATTCTTCTTTATGTGATGGGCTCCTGTTCTTGACACCTCTGTTTTAACTGGGTCCTAAAGCATTACCTTATTGAGGCAGCATTTTCCAATCGCTTGGAGCAACTCATTTGTTCTCTCTGGTTCATGTCCCGCCACAATTCTTGCCGGCTTCACAGATAACGGTTCTCCTGAAACCATTATCACAACATCTATGGTCTTCTGAAGGAAGCTAATTTTTGCATCTTTATCCTGATAAATTGAAATTTAAAATAGAATATTTAGGGTCATGGATTATATCATTTCTAACATGTTCTTTAAAAGACCAAAGTTGTTTCAATCTGCATTCAGACACCATCCATTCCTTCTTTGGGGATGGAGACCATTAAGCGTGTTCTACTGAAAAAGTTCTCATCACTAATCAACATGGCTAATTTGAAAAGCACTTCGCATTTAGAAATTCTAGATCTGTGTAAGTAAATAGAAATAATCCCATTCAACACATTCTAGGACTGAACTGACTCCTAACATAAACCTTTGAAACATAAATCTTATCCCTATGGGAACATCAACACTTCACCCTTCTCAGATGACCAAGGTCACCATGAATTAGTTTAAAACATCAGTACATAGGACAAATCCTGGAGCCACGCCAAGAGCTAAGGCCAGCACTGGATGAGACCAGTTGAGCTCAGTTGTGGGGATAGTCCCGAGCTGCTCCTTGCCCCCAAGCCTATCTTGTGAATCCAATCATTAATATCCTCCTGGTGCCACCATGGAGTTACAGATCACAGGGACCCAAGATCTCCTTTCCCCAAATCACAGGTGCTTGTGATACAAAAGACAGGGGTGAGCTGCCCACTCTACTCTGCTGGCACTGGAGGGAGGTGGGCTCACCAGTGACATTCAGCAGGACGAGAGCCTTTACGGCAGCATTCTCATTTACCAAGTCTGTTTTTCCTCAATAATCGTAAAAGCTTAAGATAGTAGCTTTCAGAGAGTCTGTCAGAATAATAGTTTCAAGCATGTACAATAAACTGTCTTGGCTGATTTCTCTACAATGTACAGCTATGGAATCACATGCAAACATCTGGCTTCATTAGCATGGGAGCTGCCAGCGTGGGAACTCTCTACCAATGTAAAACTGACAACTTAGTTAGAACTTAGCAGGTCAATTTTTAGAAGCTGCCTGAGACTCAGGGAAGCTGAAAGAGGGATCTGATCAGAGTCACATAGCTAGTGAAGGTTAAAGGTGGGTTTTAAAAGAGAAATCATCTTAATTCCGTATTCCCCAGGTCACAGTTCCTCTCAATCGATCACATATGGTACAAAATCAGAAATCTATTCCCTTATGATAAAAAGTTCACAAACGAAACATGGATGGAGTTCCAAATAACTTAGAAAAAAATCTCTGTCTTTCTCTAAGGAAAAATATTTTCTCAATTTTTATAAAACACTGTTCTACTATTTATCTGATGAACCCTGTGAGACTCTATTAATACCTGGCTAAGTGCTAACTAGTAAAGGGCCGGCCTAGGGACATGAAAAGTATAAAGAAGATAACTGGGAGAGTGATGCGCGTCACAGGCTTCCAAAGAAAGGAACAAACACGGCTTCAGAGAGCTCCTCCCACCTAAAACAAAAGAAAACTAAACCGTCTCTTTCTCTGACCCTCATTTTAACGATCTCTTAACTAACGGTAACATGAAGTTTGCAATGAGCTATTTCCACCATCACACTTGGGCCATTTAATCATCATTTCTCCCTCCAAAAAAGGGCCAAGTGGCAGAACTGAAGTGTTTTCCCCCAGAACATGAAGTCAAAGACTAACCTTTTTATCTGAAAGTTATGAGAGCGGCATAACCCTTGAGCAAATGGCTAAGGGAGGAGGAAGGAAAAAACCCATTAATGTACAAACATTAGCCAAGGCAGGTAGACGGTTTCAAACCTACCTTAACATTATCAGACTTCAGCTCAGAATCTGAGTAGAGACCCTTCATAAAGCCAGTCATTCTAATGACCTTCAAAACATAAAGAAAAGGTCAGTTATTAGTGTCACACCAGGAAGCACCATCAGGCTAGATTCAACAACAGGTTTAAGCGAAGCCTCTAAAGCTTTGTATCTTTCCAGGTCTATCTGCCACTGGATTATACATACAAGAAGCCTTCAACCAAAGGCTCATTGCTAGGAGCTCAACATGCAGCTTGAAGAAAGAAGAAAAGGCAGAGTTAGATTAATGAACGCAAAGAGCAGAAGACTCATATGAACAGATGCAGGGTGAAGTAAGCAGAACCAGAAAAATAATATAAACAATGTCTACACTATAACCTAAAGGAACCAAAGTGGGGGGGGGGGGAAAGTAGGGGGAGAGAAGGGGAGGAAGGGAGGGAGGGAGGGAGGGAGGAAGGAAGGAAGGAAGGAAGGAAGGAAGGAGGGAGGGAGGGAACGAGAGAGGGAGGGAGGAAGGAAGGAAGGAAGGAAGGAAGGAGAAGAAGGGAAGGAGGGCAGGAACACTATATAATTATAATGACCAAGCTTGGCCCCAGAGAAAGACTGAGAAAACGTTCCTCCCTCCCGGCACCACAGAGATGAGAACAACAGAACTGAACACTGTCTACACCTTCAGTAGCCATTAATACATTAGTTACCTTGGCTGAGCTGTTTTTTCTCCCTTTTTCGATGGATAGAGACAGGGACCAGCCAGTGATTTCATTAGTATAAGAACATGTCCTGGTTAAGGACACACCCTTAGCCAGCAAGTCTACACCTTCTCTATAACTGACAAGTCTCAGCGCTGCCCAAAGCACTGAGGGTGCACCTGGCTTCAAGGCCAGCTCTCTATCCACCACACCACACTGCCCCTCAAAACAAAAACAAAAAGCATCAATAAAAACATGATAAAAACAAAACTCCAAATTGGTTTTTTTTTTTTATCAGTTTTAACTAATTTTCCTCTAATGCTCTCTGTGTCAGTAAATAAAAACAACCTCACTCAACACACTCTAGGACTGGACTGATCTCCAAATGTAAACCTTTGTAACACAAATCTCATCCCTATGGGAACATCAACAAGGGACCTTTCTCAGATGACCAAGGTGACCATGAGTTAGTTAAGACATCAGTACATAGGTCTCGGACAAATCCTGGAGCCAGGCCGAGAGCTGAGGCCAGCACTGGACGAGACCCAGCTGGGCTCAGCTCTGGGGACAGTCCCGAGCTGCTCCTTGCCCCCTAAAGCCTATCTTGTGAACCCAATAATTAATATCCCCTTGGTGCCACCATCGAGATGAAAAGTTCCACTGATTTTATCAAAAAGCTTTTTTCAAGACTTCAGTGGTCCAAGAATTTTATAGAAACTGATGGACAAATTAACGGGCCCCTTAAGGTGCAAAAACTGTGATGTATCCAGGGCAGGAAGCAGAGCCCCTCTGGGAAAAACATGGGCAAATCACTGAGGACAAAAGGCAGGGCACTTGGATTGCCCACCCTATCAGATAAGGTCACAGATCCTATAAATTTTCTTTTTTTTTTTTTTCTTTTTGGAGGGCAGTTGGGGTTAAGTGACTTGCCCAAGGTCACACTGTGTGTTAAGTGTCTGAGGCCGGATTTGAACTCAGGTACTCCTGACTCCAGGGCTGGTGCTCTATTCACTGCACCACCTAGCTGCCCCGACCCTATAAATTTTCAAAGGGGTTTTCTTTTGGGGGAATGTTAGAGGGGTCTAGACCTAAGATTTCATGGCTATGGGGAATTTCCTGTGTAGAAACTCCCTCCACTGAAGCAGGTGACCAGTTAATCTGGAATTCATATAGTCTCAGAAAGTTGGGGTGGGTGGACGTTGGGAAGTGGGGGGACCTTGCAGATGGTCAGAGTTAATAAATGTTAAAGAGGGGACCTTAGCCCAGGTCTTCCTGACTCCCAGGCGGTGAATAAGTTAAACATGATTACATAGATGATTACATAAGATGAATTTAGCATCATACCAACAAAAGGCTACCGTGGCAGAAAGACCTGGGTCCACAGTTCTTCACACACAACACAACTGTCTTGTCTCCCTGTGAATAATCAAGCGCTGTCTGCTTCTTTCTTTCCTGGGTCTCACTACTGCTACCTCCACCAACGAAGCCAAGAATGTCAGACCAGAAGCAGGAGAGCTCAGGGTTAAAGATGAGGTTACAAACCCTCAGGGTCACAAGGTTCTTTAGGTCAACTGTTACCTAAACGAGACTCTCTCTTCTGCATAAAACACCCCAAATGGGCCCCCAACCTTCTCGGGGAGACGCTGAGGGAATCTGCCCCTCCCCCAGGCAGCCCGGCCATTTGGGGAAAGCCCCAGCTCTCAGTAATTCTATTGTCACATCCGATCTCCATTCTCCTCTTTACTGTGTGCCCCATGATCCCCAGGGCTGCCCCTCGGAGCCCACTTAGGAAAAGGCTAAACCCTTACACAGTCTGCTCCTGCAGGCACACCCCGCACCCCGGGGCTGGAGGGCACAAAGAGCTCTCCATCCTCCAGCAGAGACCAGGACCCAGGCAGGAGGTTTTGGTGGAGGGTGAAGGACACAGAGGTGTGAAGGTCAGGGACAGAAGGAGGAGTCAAGGGGAATCCGGGACGTGGATGGTCATCACCAACTTTGAAGCAGACACAAGTGTGATATGTCAATGGTGTTGTCACGAAGAAAAATAAATTCGTGTTACAATCTGAGTGAATAACACACTTTGCACTTTTCAGCTGATGTTAATGACGTTACATGTCTCGATAATTCTTTTTTAATGGGGTCCTCGTACTTGCAAACATGGGGACTCCCCAGGCTGCGCGACCCTACACTGGCTTCTGAACCAAGAGATCGTAGGCAGCTCGTGGGGGATCCCAGGGGGGGCAGGGTGAAGGGGGGAGGCGGGGGGGGGGGGGTTGAGCGCTTTATCATTCTGATCAATGGCTCACCACTGCACACTCATCAAAAATGGAGATCACACGACATGAGGGGGGGCCGCCGCAGCCGGACTTGGAACCCCCCACCCCAGCCCCGCTCCCGGGCCCGGGCCGGACCTCTCCCCTGGTTACACACTCGCGGTCCCAGGTGACCGAGCGGGGGTGGGGCTGAGCCTGGGGGTGCGGGGAGCCTCCCCTCCGGAGGCTGCTCCTCGCGGCCCGCGGTGGCCCAGTCCCTGGCGCCGGGCGCAGTGCAGGGAGGTGGTGAGCGGCCTGTCCTCGTCCCCGGGGGCTGCGAGGCCGCCTGGGGACCCGCGCCCGTGACAGCTGCAGGACGCATGGCGGCTCTCAGAGGCCCCGCGCTGCACGCTCAGCGCCGGCGGGGGTCCCCTCCCTCCCCCGGGGCCGCCCGCAGGCCGGGGCGTGAGCGGCGATCTGCACTGGTGGAGGGAGCGTGCCGAGCCGGGAGGGCACCGTGGGGCAGCCGCTCCTCTTTGAGGAGGAAGCCTCCCCCTCAGGGAAGCTCTGGCGGGGCGGGCACCCCCGGCCCCCCGGCCCCCCAGCCTCCCCCGCCCTCCCGGCCCGGGCCCGCACCTCCGTGATGATGTCGTGCAGGTAGCGGAACGGGGGCTTGCTCAGCAGCTTCTCCGTCAGCGGCGGCTTCTTGATCACCTTCCCCAGGGCGTCCTGCGTGCGCTTCACCACCGACGCGTTCATGGCGGCCCCGGCCCCCGCCCCGACCCGGCCCCGACCCGGCCCGGCCACCTCAGGCCGCCACCCGGCCCCGCCGCTCCCGCCGCCACCGCCGCAGTCGCCGCTGAGCTCGCCGGCCCATCCCACAATGCACCGCGCTCTGCAACGGCGCCTGCGCGGACTCACGGCGTTCCGTCGCTAGGCGCGCGCCGCCCTAGCAACAGGCAACAAGCCGCCGCAGCTGGAGTCACGTCCCCGCCCCCTCAGCGTCCAATCCGGCTGGCTGTCCTGGAAATCCCCGCCCACCAGAGACCTCCCCGGCCCGGCAGCCCTCCTGGGCCTCACTAGCCCTGGCCCCGCCCCCAAGCCCAATTCAGTCCCAGGCCCCCACCCACCGCCTTCCTAAACCGGACCTCCAGGGCTCTAGCCACACCCCTCGTCGGCATCTCTGCTTGCTTCTCGACTGCATGCTCCGCCCATCCTCACTGTCCAGGCCCCAGCACCTTCTACCCTGGGCCCCAGAGCCCTAGCCCCGCCCACTTCCCTGCTAGCCTCGCCCTTCTCCCTTCCCAGTCTCGTGGACCCACCTCCTTCCCCGCCCACCTCCACCTCGCAGCAAGTCAGAATCCTGGCTGGAGGGCGGGGCGGAAAGGGGGAGGAGCCAACAGGGCTCCGCTCCTCCCCCTCCTCCCCCACCCTTCTGGGGGACTCCTCCCTCCTTCGTCCCTCCTCCCTCTCTCCTCCAGGACCTTTCTTCTCCATCCTTCCCCGCTCCTGTGCCTCTCTTTTCGCTCTCTCCCTCTCTCCTCCCTTCTCCTCTGCTTCTCTCCCCCCATTTCTCTTCTTTCTCTTCCAATGACGTTTGCTCCTCCTCCCCTCTTCCCCTCCCCTCTTTCCTTTACCCCCCTCTCCATCTTCATCTCTCTGCCTCTCCCCCCTCTTCCTTCCCCCTCTGTCTCTGTCTTCACCTCCTCTCTTCCCTTTCCCTTACCCTCTCTCCTTCCGCCTCTCTCTCCATCCTCCCCTCTTCCCTTCCCCTTCCCCTCTCTTCCCCTCTCCTTTCTGATTCCCACCTTTTTGCATGATATAGAAGACACAGCAGTGTCTGTAGAACGAGAGCATCTGGGTTAACGCTCCATGTCTGATGTTTGCTTCCTGTGTGACCCCGGCCAAGTTACTTAACCTCTCTAAGACTCGGTTTCCGTATCTACAAAATTAGAGAACTGGACAGAATGACACCGAGGTCCTCTTTCTGTGAATCTTTCCCCCTCTACTCCCCTTTCTTCTTCCTTCCAACGTCTTCTCCCTCTACTTTCCCCTATTCCCCTCATCCTTCCGCTTGTCTTAAGTACTCGCTCCCGCCTTCGTTCGCCTCCCCCTCAATCCTTCCCTTCTCTCCTTCCCTCCTTCGCTCTCCCCCCCCTCCTGCCTCTGTCCTTCATCCCGCTTCTCCATCGTTTTTCTCTTTTCTCTTTTTCTTCTCCCCTCTCCTTTCTCCTCACTTGTCCCCTCAGACTAAGCCTTCGCAGCTCCCTTACTTTGCAAATCCGAGGTAAGCGGGTGCGGGTCGGGTTGGATAATTAATTACCCCACTAAACTTTAAAGAAAGCGACAGATCGCTCCACCCTGACCCACAAAGTCGAATTGTTCACTTTGTGTGGAAAAGGCCAGATCCAAATGGTTTTAAAGAGAAATGAGAATCACAAATGCAGAATTATGGCTTGTACAGCAGAAGTATTTGGCAAATTAAAAATCTTGAGTCCGCAGTAGCAAGTGTCACCAGAAAGAACAAGAAAATAACTGAGTGGGACCGCATAGACACAGAATGAAGGGCAATCTGAAGAAGAGAAGCCATAGCTAGAACATCAAAAGAAAATGGGTGACCCCCTGGGTGGAGTGGCGGATAGAACACCTGCAGTGAAGTCAAGAGGACCTGAGTTCAGATCTGTCCCCAAACGCTTACTAGCTGTGTGACCCTGTGCAAGTCACTTAACGCTGAATGGTTCCAAAAAAAGAAAGAAAAGAAAAGAAAGAAAAATGTTATCTCTGTTCATGAAAAACATTCATCTCAAAAACCAAGTGTCCCAGAAGAGCAAAAGTTGAAATAAAAACATCATAATGTGAAAAATAATACAGGAAAACTGCCCAGAACTTCTGAAAACAGAAAACAAAGAAAATCAAAATCAAAAGAATCACAGATCACCCCTCCCCCCCCAGATAAAACAAAACAAAAGCCCTCAAGCCCCTTTGCTGTGAACTCCAGTGTGTCAGTGGAACAGTTCCACTGACAAGACATTTTCCAAGCAAGGAGGGGAAGACCTAGTATAAAGGAATTTTTAAAACAAGACTCTTCTGCACTGACCAGAAACCTCAGGAGGGATTGAAATAATGTGTTCCTGTAAGCAAAGGAGCTCCAGCTCAGGCCAAGGTGATGTGACTTGAGCCTGACTGTTGGGGAAAAAAGGTGGATGTTCAATAAAAAAAAAAGGTTTCAAAGAATTCCCAGAAGAAAAATCACACCAGAGGAAAGTATTTGCTTTTCAGACGCCTGAAACAGCACAAATATAAGAAACATGGGCAGCAGTAGCAGCAGCCAGAGGGCAGCCAGCTGACACATCACTGAGACTCCTTTCTAAACATACACTGGGAGAAAAAGAGTGGGAGCAGAAATGACAGTGAAACGATGGTAAAGAAACAGGCCTGAAGCATCATGGGTGGAGCCTCACAACACCCCCGTACGGTGAATCAATGCATGTTATGGGACTAAATGGCAAAAGGAGAGGAAGAGCGTGGAGGGGACTATGAGACATATCCCAGTCAAGTCACAGTCCAGCCCTAAGGGACAATAACTCCTGTAGTTTCTCAGCAGAGAGAGAGAGGCTCAAGCAGAATGGGAGAGGAGACCAAGGGAAGGATTGAAAAAGGGACCCTGGAAGAGGGACCTCTTATTTCAGTGACAGAATAGAGAACCGTTGATGAATTTTCCCATAAGATAAAAGCAATAGATAGTCTATAAAGAGAGATGGGAACCTGCAATGAGTTTAATCTACAGAGATAATCCTTAAAAAGACCTACCTCAGAAGAAACAGAATCAGAACACGGAGGCACAATTAACACCCAGAAGAACAGGAGGGCTGGGACCCAGGGAAGAGATTTCAAGGAAAACACAGGGAAACAATGACCAATGGAAGGACAAAGGTCAATAATGAAGAGCACATCAGGGACACTAAAAAATCCTTCTATGGGGTATCCACTACAGTCTGTAAAAAGGAATTTTTAAGAGCAAGGCAGAACAGGAAAAAAAGCAAAAGCAGGGCAAAACTCAAGGTCTAAAAGGCTCCTTAGTGTAAAAACTATTTAGAAGAAGAAACTCATCAAATTTTTCATCCCATGGAGAAGAGACATTTAAAAGGGTAAGCAAGAATAATTAGGCAATGAATCCAAAGGGAAAAGTCTAGAATGGAAAGAAAGGGGAGGTAAACATAAATTAGACAATGAGGAGAATAAATTCTTTTTAATTGCAGAAAAGTGAAATTTTAAAAGCAAAAAAATTGAAGGGAGGGAAGAGAAAGGGGAATTTTACTTAATTCAGAGGAAAGGGAAATGAATTAATCATGTAAAATTAAAAAGAGAAAAGAACTAAAAAGTGTAAAGCCAATCAGCAGTAGATTTCTGAGAGAATGCTACTGTGAGGAGCTTTTAAGATTCGGATTACATAGTATTAGTGAACACTCTGTTTATTCCATTCCAAATCTTTATTCAGTACAATGTTCACAGTTGCAACAGTTCACAATATTATATACAATCTTCAGAACA
>CM053593.1:386979542-387028031 GCA_028646575.1 Pseudocheirus occidentalis | reverse complement strand
CTGTAGTGCTTTCTGTCTTGTGGAGAGTTTTGGAGCTTGAAAATCTGTTTAGCGTCCCATTTTATGAGTTTTTTAGCGTGTTTGTGTGGGAGCTGTGGTGCTTTGCTGCTTCTACGCCGCCATCTTGGCTCCGCCCCCCCCATTCCAAAGTTCTTAAGAGAGACCTTGATAGTGTCCTTGTATAACTTCTTCTGACTTCCATGTGAACTCTTGCCCTGTGTGAGTTCTCCATAAAACAATCTTTTTGTCTAGGGTCCATTTTATATTCAAACATCAAGGCCAATCCACTGGAGATGTGCTCTCTGAAGCAGAGTTTGAATGCTTGGCAATTTAGTTCGAATAAGGACCTCAGTGTCTGGCACCTTATGCTGCCAGGTGATCTTCAGAATATTCCTAAGACGATTCAAATGGAAATGGTTCAGTTTCCTGGCATGACCCTGGTAGACTGTGCAGTTTTCACAGGCATAGAACAAAGAAGTCAGCACACTGACTAGACTTTCATTCTGGTAGTTAGTTTAATACCTCATCTTTCTTTTCCTTTGGAGCATCCCAAACACTGAGCTAGCTCTGGCAACGTGAACATCAACTTCATTATCAATGTATACATGCCTAGAAAGCACACCACCGAGGTAAGTGAACTTATGCACACCATTCAGAACTTCTCTATTTGCTGTAATCAATGGTTCACATATGGATGGTGTGGTGGTGATTGATGGAGCACCTGTGTTTTCTTGGTGTTAATTGTTAGGCAAAAAATAGCACAAGAAGCCAAGAATCAATCCATACTCCATTATATCTCAGCTTCAGAGGCTGCAGTGAATGCACAGTCATCTGCAAACAGAAAATCATGCACCACCCCTCCCTCCACCTTGGTCTTGGCTTGTAGCCTTTTCAAGTTGAAGACTTTACCACGAGTGCTTAGCTGGCTTTGATGCCATGTTCATTCTCATGAAAAGCATTTGACAGCATGACTGAAAACATCATGCTACACAGCATGGGAGCAAGCACAAGCACACAGCTTTGTTTCACTCCACTGGTGACTGGGAAAGCATGAGAACATTGCCCATTATCCAGAACCAGCAAGCGTGGGGCTTACATACCATGCTGATGATCTTCTCTGGGCAATGAAATTTTGACAATTTTCCATAAGCCATCATCACTGACAGTATCAAAGGCCTTGGTAACATGAGGGATAATTTATAGTGAAGTTTCCCCATTCTGAAAAATCAAATCTAGAGTGGCTTCAGTATTCCCTAGGCCTAGGTTTAGGTCACCTGACCTTCAAGTAATCTGGGGTTTAGAGCAATGGAGAACCTCCCGAAGAGCCAGCTCAGCACAAGATATGCCAAATAAGGTTAAGACTGCTTTCATTGGACACCCACATGTTTCCGGGTCCTTTGTCTAGGAGAGATTCCAGTGGTTAGGTTGCGGGTCAGCCCCCGTACCAATGAGAGTGAAGGCCAGTTTGGGAGGGGGTTGGGTTTCTGCATTAGAAGATTATATAACCATGGGCTGGCTTCTACCTGTTGTTATCTCCCTGCCGCCATGTGGATGACAGGGGCAGAGTCCTTTTTCATGAGGAAGAATAAAGACCTTTTCTGACCTCAGATTCAGATTCTGAACTCTTTCATCTCACACAGTTAGATCTACAAACACTGTGTACAGAGTTCTGCTCCTGGCATTTCTCCTAGAGTTGTCAGGCAGTAAACACCGTATCAACTGTTCTTTGGCACTTTCTGAAGCCACATTGGCTCTCAGGTCGATGACCATCTTCCAGGTGAAATATCAGTTTATTAAGGAGGACTGTGGCAAGAATCTTGCCAGCAATTACTGAGAGAGACCCCCCTGTGTTTGTCACAGGACGATAGATCTCTTTACCTTTATAGAGATGGATAACGGAGGCATCTTAGAACTCCTGAACACCTCCTCTTGACATATAAGCTGGAAAATTTCAGTCAGCTTTTGTATGAGCAACAGACCCCCTATCTAGTAAATCTCAGCTGAATAGAATCAGCACCAGGTGCTTTGCCACACAAAAGGAGCTTAATGACATTCAAAACCTCTTCTTCAGTTGGGACTTCAGCTAGGGAGGGATTGACTTCAACCTGAGGAAAATGGTCAATGGCCTCAGCATTGATTGATGATGGTCTGTTAAGAACACTGTGTAAGTGTTCAGCCCATCCTTCTAGGTTCATGTCCTTATCACTAATCAATGTGGCTCCATCAGCACTGAGCAGTTGAGATTGCAACATGGGTCTTTGGCCCATAAATAACCTTCAGGGCATCATAAAAGTGCTTTGGATTGTTTCTATCAGCATAAAACTGAATTTCATCTGCCTTCTTACTGAGTCAAGAATTATTCATCTCTCTAAACTCTGCTTGTACTTTACTTTTGATGGAATGAAATGCTTCTTTTTTAGAGATGGATGGACTACCCTCCTGGTAAACCCTGTGGAGTTCTCATTTTTCATTTAGCAACTTCTGAATTTCCCCATCATTTTCATCAAACCAGTCTTGGTGTTTGTGTGTGTTCTGACACAAATGAGCAGATGCAGTGCTGGACACCAACTCTCTGAAAACCGTTCCCTCCTTTTCTGCTCCACTATTGCCAGCTGTGTGTTGACTCAACTTTCCTTCCAAGTTACAACACACTGTTCCCACTCAGAGAAGGGCTCTGATTGGTTGGTATTAATTCTTTTTTTTTTGCCCTATTTTTTTAGAGGGCAATTGGGGTTAAGTGACTTGCCCAAGGTCACATGGCTAGTTTTTGTGCTAAGTGTCTGAGGCCGGATTTGAACTCAGGTCCTCCTGACTCCAGCACCGGTGCTCTATTCACTGCGCCACCTAGCCGCCCCCGGTTGGTATTAATTCTTCTGGTAGTCATTTTGCCTTGGGAATGATGCTTTTGTTGAATGCAGATCATACAGGATAATAAGCACTGGAGATACTTGAAGTATTTGCTTTATTATATTTTCTTTAAAAACCCTTTTTATAAGTTTTATAATACGGGGAATGAATATTACTCTCTCATATTTAATAACTAACTATTGTATCAAGACCAAGATTTCCCCAGGCCAAGATCTAATCAGACAGCAAAATAAATTCTAAGTTTAGGCTAATTGGTGCATTTCTCTTCATTGTGTTTGCTCAGACAGGTCCTGGGAAAATGTTGAGTCTCTCAATTATCAAGACAGGAGATAGGAAAATTAACGTCTCTTTGACCGAGTTTTGAGTGACCTAAGTCACTTATCCCAAGACAGTCCATGTCCCATTGGATTAAACAATCAGAGGTGATTAGGTATCCTTCAGGAATACCTCCTCTTTGAAGGGCATATCAATTGTGACCCCCTGCCATTAAGGGTCTTTGATCTAAGAGAGATGGCCAAATGACCACCCTTTTATTAATAACCTGATGGCCTTATTAATAAAAAGACTAAATCACCCAGAAACTAAGTCTCTCAAAACTTTTAAATTATCACAATGTTACTGATACATTTTCAATTAATTTCATATTCATCTTTTAATCCTTGTCATTATTCCTAAGCTACATACACACATATAATATGCATATGCAGATACATATGTATATATGTATATATATACAAATATATATTTGTGTATAAATAAAAATCTTATAAAGTACCTTGCTGTGAAGAATATACTTGAGTTACTTTTGAAATTTTCTAACTGCAATAATTTGGTTTTGTTGTTGTTTGAGCATTTTCAGTTATGTCCAATTCCTTACTGGACCCATTTGAGATTGTCTTGGCAAAGCTCCTAGAGTGGTTCATCATTTCCTTCTCCAGTTCATTTTACAGATGAAGAAACTGAGGCAAACAGGGTGAAGTGACTTGCCCAGGGTCACATAACTACCAAGTGTCTGAGGTAGATTTGAACTCAGGTCTCCCTGACTCCAGACTTGGAACTCTGTCTACTGCATCAGCTAGCTAAAACTTGGTTTTATCAGGGAGTTAATACTAGAGACATGGTTAGTTAACAGTTAATCTGATGTTTTTGACTGGACTGTTCCTTTGGTGGGAGCCAGAAGCAGGTCATGGCAGCCAAGCAATGTGATGAACTCCTCAAGTGCCTCTGAAGAGTCACCAGGTCCAGGATGAGGTGATGGACACCCTGGTCCCTCAAAGGAGTGCCCATCACAGCCCAGGAGTGTTTTGCCCAGCACTTGAAACCACAGTTTAAAGTGGTAACTACTAAGTTGGGGTGTCCAGAAGAGGGCGGCCAGGATAGCAAAGGGTCTGACTTTATGCCACAAGATGATTATTCTAAGAAATTAGAAATGCATTGCCTGGAGAAAAGGGATGTAAAAACTGTCCTTATGTCCACAAAGGGTGGTCACGAGGAAGAGAAGTTCCCTTGGCTTCTTCCCTGCCTTTTCCCCTGCTTTCCCCTTCTTCTCTGCCTTCTTCCCTGGCTCAAGAAGGCAAAGCCAGAAAGTTACAGAGAGGCCCGATGTCAGGAGAACCCTCCCAGCCAAGAGCTCCATTCTGAAGTGGAAGGGGTGGACTGGAGGTGAGGAGGGGGTGCCCCTCACTGGGGAGCATCTGAGCAAAGGCTCTTCTGGAAATATTTCATGAGTGTGTTACCCACATTGAAGGATTTCTTTCTCTAACAGGGGGAGGCTTGGACCTTCCTTCTGTCACTCATTTTGCCCTGCTCTCCAAAGTAATTCTCTTCCCAGGACCCTGACACTAAGAAGGGGTATATATTCCTTAGGCCTTTTGTTATTCCTCATAAGCAAGATTAGTTCTTTTCGTTAAGAGATATTTAAATATTCCACAAGACTTGATTAACTGGTGGGCTGAGTCAGAAGGGCCAGGAAGAATTCCAGCTTCCTCAGCCACCTCCTGATCAAGAACCAACATCATGAAGAACATGGAAACACTGGTCTCTGTTAAATCAGACTGGTGTCCTCCCTGGATATACCCATAGAATGTCCTTCTCCTCCTCTGGCTAAGTGCCCCGCTCCTGCTGTTTGTTGAGTACAGACGACCTAGTGTGTTTCCTTTTCTTCCAATTTTATGCCTAAACTACTACACTCAAACTGTTTAAACCAGGGGCAGGAAACCTAGGTCCTCAGGAGCAGCCTTGGGATCGAGTCCACATTTTACAAACCCTTTTATTAAGAGAATTTGTTCTGTAAAGTTTGGATTCTGTCAAAGGGCCAGACTTGAGGACCTAGAGGGCCACTTGTGGTCTGGAGGCTGCAGGTTCCCCAGCCCTGATTTGAACCTTTAAAATGATCTAGCAGTCCAACCCTTTCTTATTGAATCCTCTCTTTAAAATTTTGTCCTTCCCATGTGTCATTGAGTCCAACATTATTTTACAGAGGAGGGAGCCAAGGCCCAGGGAAGTTAAGTGACTTACCCAAGGCCACAGGATCATAGGTCTAGAGTCAGTGGGGACCTGAGAAGACATCTAATCTATTCCCCCCTTTTGACAGATTTGGAATCTGAGGCCTAAGAAGGCTAAGGCATTTGTCTAAGGTCACACAGCTCATAAATGGCAGAGCTGAGATTTGAACAGAAGTTTCTGACCACACGCTGGACCACAGAGGGGCTTTGAGTACTGGAAATACACATTGGCCATAGTCTGTTGTGTCACTGGAGAAAGTACTGAGGAATACAGTTGTGCAACAATCCAGAATTAGATAAACATCTGACCGGTAGCACAGGAAGGGGTTAAAGTCCAGCTGACACCCACCAGAGGCCTCTCCAGTCCAGGTTAAGAGACCTATGCCCCATGCTATTAAGAACATTAGAATCAGATGGAATTCATTC
Source organism: Pseudocheirus occidentalis (assembly GCA_028646575.1). NCBI lineage: Eukaryota > Metazoa > Chordata > Mammalia > Diprotodontia > Pseudocheiridae > Pseudocheirus > Pseudocheirus occidentalis. The sequence continues at coordinate 387,022,233 of CM053593.1, read as the reverse complement.
CAAGAACATAGGATCGGGCAGTACTTCCCAAGGGCTCAGGGCTGCTCACCCTCCATGAGAGCTCAGGTCTGAAGGTCAGCTTGGAATGTGCCGCCTTCCTCCTCAGCCCTCCTTCCATCCTGGCTTCATGCCTTGGTGCAGTTGAACCCCTCTTAGGGACCTTGTCATTGGCCCATAAGTGACTTGGAGGTCAAAGTGCTCCCACTGCCCACCTCAGAGACTCCCATCCCAGGGCCTCAGAGTTAGAAGGCATTTCAGAGGCAATGGATCCCACTCGCATCTGACCAAGAACTTGCTCCACAACTCCCTGGACCAGTGACTGACCCCTTGGCTTCTTTTCATAGGCTTCTCTCCCCCAAGGGAGGCCTGACCTCTCCTGAGGCCTTTACACCACAAGGCGGGGGGTGGGGGGACAACTTGCCCTAGGAGGAAGTGTGTCCTGACATCCAGCCTTCATCCGTCTCTCTGGGCCTGAAGTCAGTTCTTCTAATATTTGAAAAGGGCCTACTGTGTGCCAGACCTTGAGCAAGCTACTGAGAAGGTGATGAGAAAACTGAAATAGAAACTTACATTTTATTAAGGGAACATATTTACCAATTGTGTCCGCTCCACAACGGTGTTAACACTCTTTATCCAATTCATCATAAGTGAGAGAAGAGTCATGAGAGGCTCATCAATCTGAGACACCCTGCTTAGCCTCAGCTTCCTCCTGGGGATAGACGAGATGTCCTCTGAGGCGCCTTCCAGCCTCTGGTCATGACCATAATCCTAAAATTAAGATGAGTGTGAATACACAGGTAGAATCTGAAGGCCCTTCTTTGTGTTTTGTGAGACACTTGGATTACCTTTTACTTCACCTGACATTCACAGGCTGGGTCTTCCAAGGCCTCATTTGTCTGTGATGCTAGTTGGTTTTGATGTGGCTCACAGACACTTCCAGGACCCGGGATGTCAGCCAGTCAGCCTGTTACCATTTATGAAGCCCTACTAAGTGCTTGGCACTGTGTATGCTGAGCCCTGGGGCTATGAAGGAAGGCACAAGTCTCTCAAGGAGGTTACCATCCAAAGGGTAAGACAACCTACAAACAGCTCTGTACAATCATGTTACAATGGGATAAGCCAGAGGAAGCCCCTCTGGGACTGAGCCCAAGGGGCAAGACTTTCCCCACTGATTCACAAATGTTCTTGTCAGCACTCCAGCCAGCATGCTCCCTCTGGGAGCCATGGCCCTCTCTTGGCATCTCTGCCTTCCATGATCTTTTTCTTTGAGACTCAACTTATCACATGGGAGAATCTCAGAATGGGAGAGCTGAAAGGCATCCTGGCATTCCTGCTGGGCATCCTCCAAGGCCCTCTCAGAGCATCCCCATCCAGCGCCCCTTCCACCAGGAAAGCTGCTCTGATCGCTTAACTGAGGGTTTCCCCCTTTACCTTTATCCACGTTGTTTTCATGTTTCCATCTCAGGCTTCTTGGCATTATATTGACCTGTTTTCCTGCTGTATCTCACAGCAAGGGGTTCAGTTCCTTGAGGTGTAGGGGCCGTTTCCATTTTGTCTTTGTACCCCAACACCAAGGATGGTACTTGGCACACAGAAGGCCGTAATAAATGCTTGTTGAAGTGCTTTGAGATCACTTCTATGCCATTAGGTGATGGAGTCGATGAAGATTTGGATATACTGCCATGGTCACTGGGGAACTGAGGCCAATGGAGAAATGACTTGTGTAAGGTCACATAGGTAGTAAGGAGCAAAGACACTAGTTTTAAAATCATTAACATTCTAGTCTGATGTCACTTTGTAAATAGCGTCTTCCTCCTCCCCATCAACAACCGCAACAAAAGCCCAGGAAGTGGAAGGATGTACGAGGTCCTGGACAGTCTGCAACCAGTGAGTGGAGGGGCCTCCAAGGTGCTGCTGAGCCATTCCTCCTTAGCAAAAAAGGACAGGTGAGCCGTGGGGCTGGGCCAGGCCACCCGGCCTGTGTGAGGGATGCCGTGACCACCCAAGCCCCCCTTCCCACCTCTGCCTGGTCCAGTCCCCACGATAAACTCTGGCTAAATTCTTGTGTGGAAGAGACCTCCCTCCATGCACTGGGCATGTTATTGAAAGGATATGGGCATGATAAGAATGGGAACAACTGGCCTTTCTATGGTTTTCACTCTGGTTTTCAGACATTATCTGTCCCATCTGAGTTGTACACTGGCTCTGTGGTGCAGGCTGTGAGACCCACTTGGAGCCTTTCGGCTGGGGCGTGTCTACGGCAGGCTTTGAATGCAGGCCTGTCTATATGAAAGATCGAGGTGAATGTAGATAAGTTACCTCAGACTTCCACTTTCCTTCTGGAGATGAAGCATCTCCATAGTCTTTCATCTCAAAGGCCTAGGCCTGGGAAATAGGCAGGAATAGGCAGTCTTGAGAGACCAAGAAGCAAGTCTGCCTCTGGCACTTGTTAGGCATGACTCTGGCTAAGTCACCGAACCTCATTAGTCTTTAGTTCCCTATGTATGAATGGGACTAATAATACCTTTTAGAGCCTACCTTATAGTTATTGTGGGGATCAAAGGAAATAATGCCACATCTTTGGAAATCTTAAGCAATTAATAAACAGATACTTAAATGCTCCTACTTCCAGACAGCAGTGGGGCGGGTCTGAGGTCTGCGGTCTCCCTGAGGTCTGAAGTCCCTCTGCACTCTGGCGGGGATGCTCTGTGTTCTTTTACTTTGTCACTAATTTAGGCCATCTCCAGGCTTTAAGTGCACTGGATTTTGGGAGCTGCACTAATGACTGGGGTGAGCAGCCAGTGAAGTCGGACCAGAGAGGGTAAGGAGATGAGTAAAATACAAAAGGATGGGAAAGTCAGGAAGGAGGCCAGCTGTGAAGCTTGGGATGCCAACAAAGTATCTTATATTCGATCTTGCGAGTAATAGGGAGCCATTGAGGTTTATTGCAGGAGAGAGGGAGCAATATGGACATCCCCGTGGAAACGACAGAGAAGTTCCAAACTTTGCAACATTCCCATAGAAGGGAAACCTCTTCCCCAATGGTCAGCTATGGCCCGAGAGGCAAATTTGCTCCCTCACCTATTTTAATATGCCTTCCCCTGCCCCTGCCCAGTTAAGAAGGTTTTTCCTTGGGGCGGCTAGGTGGCGCAGTGAATAGAGCACTGGCCCTGGAGTCAGGAGTACCTGAGTTCAAATCTGGCCTCAGACACTTAACACAAAAACTAGCCGTATGACCTTGGGCAAGTCACTTAACCCCAACTGCCCTCTAAAAAAAAAAGCAAAAAAAAAAGATTTTTCCTTTTAATATTTTAAAATAAAGTTCCTTTTTACTTTACTTAAAAACGTGAAAGCCATTTCTAGCTCCCAGGGCCATACAAAAATAGGTTAAGCACCTACTATGGGCCAAGTACTATGTATGCTAAGCCTTGGGGATACAAAGGAAGACAAAAGTCTCTCAAGGAGGTTACCGTCTAAGGGGGAAGATCACCTGCAAACTGCTCTGTACATTCAAGTTTCAGCGGGATGAACCAGTGGTTTATCTGGTAGTAGTTTGCCAGTTCCTGGTCTAAGATATATGACTATTATGCAGTTACCCCAGGGTGGGGAATCTGCCTCTTTGAGGCCAAGCATGGCCCTCTATGTCCTCAAGTGCTGCCCTTTGAATCCAAACTTCACAGGACAAATCCTCTTAATAAAAGGGTTTGTTCTGTAAAACTTGGACTCAGACAAAGGGCCATACTTGAAGACATGTAGGGATACATGTGGATTTGAGACCTGAAGGTTCCGCACCCCTAGACTTACCCACTCACATTAGCTCTGAGCCCCCACCTACTGACATATTTTTCATGACCTCATTAATTCCACCAAACCTTAAACATGTGACCTTGATATAATGGAGTAGCTTTCTAGCAGGAATAAGCAAGCATGTTTAACTGTACCAAATGTTTTACTTTTAAAAAATAGAACCAATAAAGAGCAATAGTGTGATACATAATAAAACATTCATTATGTGACTGCTTAGGGCTTTTCTTAGACACAGATAGCTCTCAGGCAATAATAGGCTGCTTCATACCCAGGGATTCTAGGGGAAAAATAGTTTAATTTGTTTAATATTCACTGAAAACACACTCCTGTGGTAGCTGCAAAGAAGCATAAAAAATTCAACATAGTTCCCAATGGATTCTTATAAGAATGGTTTTTGCCATGTATTAGGGCTGGCCATTAGATAAAGAATTGGGAACTGTAGAGCCAGCTTTCAGCTTTTCTTCTTGTTGAGGCATGAGCTTGGGACCCCTTTGGACTGAAGCTCATATTTGGGCTTTGAGTGCTTTTCCCTTGGTCATCTTCTAATGGGCTAAAGTCTTTGACCTGCTCTTTTTACAGCTGCCTCAGCCCCCATGGAAGAGAAGGGTGAATGCATGTGGATGTGAATGCATGGATGTGAATGCATGACCCAGAAGTGAGAGCCTCTGTGACCTTGAGTCCTTTAGCAGCAGCATCAGGAAGGAGGCTATCCTGGAGCTTGTCTTTGGAACCTCAGCCTCAGTGGCTGCATCTTCTCACAACTGCCGAGACTGTCATTCTCTCATTCTCTGCTGGTCGGCTGAAGCCAGGTACCTCCATCTGAAGGAGAAACTTCCTAAGATAGAAAGTCAGTTAACAGACACTCATTGAGTGTTTCCTAAGAACCAGGCACCAAGTGTCCGGCAGACAGAAAGGAGAAAACAATTTCATCTGAAGTATTGACATTTTCTTCATCACTTTTTTCCTTCTAAACTATCAGCAGAACACTACATCAGGCCCTGATTTGTAGTGTTGACTGATAAAGGGATAAATGCTCACCCTGAATACTGAAATATGGGCTTTCCCTTCCAGTTCTAAGGTAGCCCCTGCCTAGAGATGCAAAACCTGATTCCATCGTTTGGTATTTCAGAGCTCACAATACCCTAACCCCAGCCTGCCTTTGTACATTGGAACAGTATACAGTAGTCATCTCCATGTACTCCAGTCCAGCCCAACTCGACTGCTTGCTATGAGCTCCACAAAGTCAGCTCAGTACCTCACACTTGGCAGCTCTGGTCAGGCTCATCCACCTTGAGTGGATTGTTCTCCTTCCTCCCTCTCACCTCTTTGGAATTCCCTGCTCCCTGCAGGGTTCAGCTCAAGCACCACCAAGCCTTTCTTGGTCTCCCTTAATGACTGAAATTGCCTTTTATTTAACTTGTTTATTCTATGTTTACATATACTGTGACTCTACTGTTTACCCACTGAAGAATGAAATGGCAAATTGCTCTAGTATCTCTGCCAAGAAAATCCCAAATGGGGTCACCAAGCATCAGACATGACTGAAACTATGGAACAACGATACCCTTGACCTATTGTTTCTTTCACAGAGTATAAGATCCCTGAGGTCAGAAACTATTTAATTTTGTGTCTTTGCATCCCCAGCTCCTAAAACACTGCTTGACCACAAAAGGCTCCCTGTCAATGATGGTGGTCTGCCTGACCAAATGCCACCTTGTTCCCTGTGCTCCCATCACCTAATCACCTCCCTATTCCTTTTTGCATAACACAAGCTTTAGAGTTGGAAGAAGTTCAACTCATATATGACAAAGATTCCTCTCTCCACCATGGCAGTAACATAAGGGGCCACCAAGCTTGCATTAAGGATCTGCAGCTCCATCCCCACCAGCCTGATGTATTTTATTTTCTTTGAATGGGACAGAAGTAAATTGGCCACATCTAGAAATTTTTGTTTATCAGGGCAAATGGGTTGTGACCTTTGATGGAAGGAGGGGCACGAGTTGAGGAGCCAGCTTGCCCACCTGTCTCAGCCCCCTTCTAGGTCACCGCTTTTTATTTCTACCTTCCCTTTAGTAGTGTGGGCCCAGCCCTGCTTGTACAGGTGGGACAGAGGGGACCATTTTCTCTTTCCATTTTGGAAACTCAATGTAATTTCTTTAGCCTCAATAGAATTGATTGGTCTAAAGAGAGCTTTCTGCAACTTCTAACCTCCATTCGTCTTAGGGTGATAATTTACAAGGGTGGGAGAAGCAGAGAGCCCTTTGAGGCAGCAGAGAAACAAACAGTTGAGTGGGAAGCTCCATGGTCTAGTAATGGGGTTGGAAGCAGGGTGGGGAAGGCCTGGGCTTCTCCCTGCTCTGAGATACTGCTGACTTTGGACAAGATGCTGAGCACATTGTGACCCAGGTTCCTCAGAGTTCAAGTGATGGGCAGTGGGGCAGGGGACATGCCCATCTTGACCCGGTCTTGGGGAGGATGGCTTAATTTCCACAGAGCTCTGTCAGCATCTGTAAGGTGATAACTTCAGAGAGAAAAACTGGAACAGGAAAGGTAAAGGTCACAATGGTCTCCTAGCTGGCTGGGCAGCATCTGGGCTCCTCTATGGCAAAAGACTTCCTTGAATCAAGGGAGGCATCCAGGGTGATGAGAGATTTAGAAACTGTTGAGGGACCTAGGATGACCCAGTTACCTGGAGAAGGGAAGGCTGGAGATGAAGGGAGGGGGAACAAGATGGTTGTCAACTCACATTTAAAGGACTGTCATATTCAAGAGGGAATCTAATTCACAGGATCATAAGCCTAGATCCAGAGGCCACTAGCCCAACACATTACTTTATAGAGAAGAGAGGAAAAATAATTTGTCCAAGGTCACACAGGTAGGAAGTAACATGGACAGACTGATTATTCTGTGTAGCCCCAAAGGGAAGGACCAGAAGCCGTGGTCTTCTGGGAGATGAGGGCTAGATTTGGCTCAACAGAAGAATGGGATTTCTAACCAGCAGCACCATCCAGCATAGGGGAGTGGGGGATGAGGCGTAGAGCATCTTTTTAGTAGTGAGCTCCCTATCACTGGAAGTGTTGAAGAAGAGATTAGAAACTGCAGACAAGGCTCCTACATTAGAGGTCAGATTGGAGCACATAATCTCCCTGAGGGCCCCTCCAGCTTCCGAGGATCCTAGATTTAGACTTAAAATCCAACCTGACATTCAATGAAAGAGGAAAGGGAGGAAGGTGGGAGGAAGAGGAGGGATGGAGAAAGATGAGGACAGAAGAGGGGAGAGGAAGACAGAGGAGCATGAGAGAAGAAAGGGAAGAGGAGAAGGAGAGAGATTGCTCTTGGTCCCCCCTGGGTATAGTGAAGGGGCTGTAACTGAGGCCCAGGGGGATAAGATTGATCCAAGACCACTCCGGTGGAAAAGGTGTGGACAGGAAAGGCAGGCTACGTTTCCTCTGCCTGTCTGCCTCTCAGACCCCGTGGATTTTCTTTCCCAGGAGGGGACAGCATCCAGACCACTACTTCAGTTTGCCATGAGCCCCGATTTAGGAGGTGAATGGCCAAGGCTAAAAGCACCGGGAAGGTGCACAAAGCCCCCCCCCCCCCTTTTCCTCTCCCTCCTCTTCTCTCTCCCTCCTCTTCCTTTTCTATCCTCTCATCTTCCTCTGTCTTCCTCTTCCCCTTCCGTCCTCATCTTTCTCCATCCCTCCCCCTTTCCCTCCTCTTCCTCCCACCTTCCTCATCCTTCCTTTTCTTCCCCCTTTCCTCCTACTTCTTTCTGCCTCTTTCTCTGCCTCCCTTTTCGCCTCCGCAGCTTTCTCCTTCTCCTCTTCCAAAGTTCCCTTTCCTCATCCCTGTTCTTCTTTTCCCTCCTCTTCCTACTTCCTCCTCCTCCTTTCTCTGTCTCCCCTCTTCCCTTCTCACATTCCTCCTTTCTCTCCTTCTTTCTCTTGACCTTCCTTCTCCCTCCTCCTCTTTGGCCTCAGCCAGCTGGCCTCTAGGATTGGAAGTTTCTGAGTGCACCACCTAGCAGGCGGAGAACTCAGCCCCTCCCTCCCTAGCCTGCTGATTCTGGCGCCCCGCAGGGCCGGTAAACTTTGGAAAGGAGTGATCACGACCCCGCAAGCGCTGCCTCTGGCAGAAGCTGCAGGAGCCGGTAAACCCTGAGCCCACAGCCAAGCTTGGACTCTGTCGAGGCGAGGGCAGAGGCTGAAAGTCCGACGGGCAGCAGAGACAGCAGCTCCCCGCAGCTGGGACCCTTTTGCAGGGCGCGCTGCCCAGATTGTGGCCGCAACAGCAGCTCCCTCTGCGAGCCCCCTCTCCAGCCCCGAGCCCCCCCAAAAGACGCCTACCTCCTTCCCACCCCGCTGCAGTCGGGTGGGGTTGGGGTGAGTGCGTGTTCTGGTCTCCTCCCCTTGTGCTCTCTGGCCGGTGGGAACCCGTCCCTCCCTCAGCCTCGGTCTCTTCCTCTCATCCCTCTGGGCCCGGTCGGAGGTGCTGGACGCCTGGGTCCCCTGGACACTTAGGAAGGTGAGAGAGGGGAGAAGCCTTCACCATGCCGCCGGCGGGAGGTGTCCATGCCGGGAAGAAAAGGAAAAGGCTGGAGAAGAGGTGGGTACCTGGACCTGGTGAACGGGCGGCCACCTAGTCTGCCACTGCTGCTGTCTCGCTTGGAGTCAGCCTGGCTTGCCCAGGAGCAGAGCTCTGCTGGTTGGCCTGCCCCTGGGCACCTTTAGAGAGTGGCAGCTTCCTGAGTGGCTCAGAGTATGGAACAGAACGTCTAGGAGCCCGGGTAAGGAGTGGCGATCGGGAGGTAGTCATTTGGCAGAGGGGGAAAATGAGGTTCCGAGAAGTGACGCCATTTGTCCACAAAACTAGTAATAGGGAGGTCGCAATTGAAAGCCAGTACTTGTGACTCTAGAGCCCGACCGTCTCACAGTGCACGACGTCTGCCCCCTCCTTATCTCAGGACGTCTCACCCCACCAAAGACATCCTCAGTGGGGCTCCTTGGGGACCTAGGGCAGGGCTCTGATAGTCTCGAAGAGCCATCACAGTCCTTGGCTACAATCATCCGACTCAGGATAGTTTACAGAGGGAGAGGCCTTGGAACTCAGCGGCCCTTCCTGACGCGCCTCCTCCTCTCGGGTCTAACGCTGGGCTCGGAAGTGCCTGCCCAATGAAGCCGGAAGGAGGGGTGGGGTGGCGTGCCAGGCAAGGGGCTGGCTAAGTGGCTTTGATTCTATATTTTTACTGTTTGCAACCTGCCTTCCCCAAGACTTCTTCCCTGCCTCCAACCCTCTCCCCAGCTCCATGAAACTACTCCCTCCATGAAAAGGATTTTCAGTTCATTTTATTTTTTACTTAGAGGGGGATTTTTCTTTCTCAGTTCCTCTGAACTGACTCAGGTGTCAAGAGCAAGTTTAAGGTCATTCATTTCCCTTGGGGAGCCTGAGTTGGGCTAGACTAAAGGCAGACATGTATGAGAGACAGAAACAGCAGCCAGTGTTTGAGGGGAGATGGAAAAAGAGGGGTGGAATGCTAGGACCATTCTCTCTTGTGTCCAAGCCTGCTCCTCTGTGCCCTGAGGGTGTCTGGAATACTGATACCTTGTTTTTGTTCTAGCCCTGCACATTGAGCTATCCCAGTCAGGGTCCCCGCCCTTGCTGGATAGGTCAGTGCTGTCAATGAACAGAACCTTGACTTTGACATCAGAGGACCTGGCTTGGATCTTGGGCCTGCCTCTTCCTCCCATTTCTAAAAGAAAGAGTTGGGGCAGGGTGGGAATCTTGATTTGAAAGGACTGATCATGAAACCCAGCGATATCTGCCTCCTGTCCCTGGCCAGTGGAGATGAACTGGGGGCTTGGAATAAGGCATCTGTAGTCAGGCTGGACCTTGGCACTGATCTGCTTTCCTTCATGGTTATGCTGGAGGATTTTAATGTGATTCACTGACCAGGAAGGGAGAGTAATATTTAATACAAAGCACTGATTAAAAACTTTGATCTTTTACTGGGGATGGACTAGGACCACCAGCCCAGTTAATTCCTAAGGAAAAGCTTTCTCAGTCCCTGATGCCCTGGAGCATACATAAGCTTAGCTAGACCTTTGTTTTGGGTTCCAACTTGTCATTACATTCATGTGAAAGCTGCCTCTGCTGAGGTAGAGGAAGTGATTTGAAGGATGGAGCAGGTGATGAGCCTTGGTCAGGGTCAGACTAACAGTTTCAGTCAGAGGCAGGACTGAAAGCAGGGTCTTCCTGATCCCAACACAAACTCTGGCCATTCAGTAATGCAGCCTTGAGATGCCCCCAAAGATGGAGGACTGATACCAAGGCAAGAAGTGGGAAACAGAACGTTGTGTGGGAGAAACAGGCAATATCCAGACTGGAATCCAGACCAGGAGTGATCCGTGCATAGTTTGGACTTTGGCTTGAGCCCAGAAGGCAGTGGCTGCCACTGTCCCTGTCCAACCTCTGCATTCTGAAGAGAGCAAGGAAGCCCAGAGGGGCAGCTTGTAGAGCTTCCAGCCTGGAGGGGCCAGAAGCTGGAGAGGATGTTGTGTGAATGCTCTTGGTCACTGGTCCTGGTCTTCACCCTGCCATCGGCTGGCCTTGGCTTGCCTGGAGAACAGTTAATGATTACAAGATGCTCTCTTTATTTTTCAATTGTAAACTTATTTGGGTGAATTTTTAGAATTACTTTGTTCTGTGCTCCCTGGCTTGGGGCATTCTTTTATCACTCAGTTTGGAGAAAGAGCTGTGACTCCTTTGCTTTTCTTTTTATAAAAAAAGGGGGAATCTTTCTTCTCTCCCATGAAAATGCCAATCCAATTTGAATATTGTTGTATGTGAACAGGGCTTTTGTAAAGGAAGTCTGGAGGGTTTGTCTTCCATGTGTCCCACTGTCCCCTGACAGAGGGGTCCAAGCTGGGGAAGCCTGCAGTCATGTCAAGCATGGTGGTGCTGAAGCTGGAAATGAGTGTGTGTGTGTGTGTGTGTGTGTGTGTGTGTGCGCGCGTGCACGTGGATAGAGGATAGTGCAGCAAGGTTCAGGCCACAATAGTGTGCCTGCCCTGTCCATTGGCTAGCACACCTCTCAGAATCCTGTAATCTGTTCATTCATCTCTCCTGGGTCTGAAAAGGAGAGAAGACAATGAAGTTTTTACAAAGATTTATACACTTTGAAGTGGGGCACTTGTTTGGGAGTCTGAATCACTTAAGTGAGCCTCCTAGGGCAGGTGTGGAAAGAGTATAGGATTTGGCATCCACCAACCTGGGTTCAAATCCTGGCTTTATCCTGTCCTAGCTGTTGGACTTTGGACAAGACAAGTACTTCCCGTCTCTGGGCCTCAATTTCTGCATCTGCAAAACAGGAAGATAAATAACATCAGTTTCAGTGCTGCTATAAGGATCCAAGGAGATATTGGCTGTAAATTGCTCTGTGAATGCTTAGCACAGCAGAAATGTCAGCTAGTATCCAGAAGATGAGCATGCTGGGTTTTCAGATCTCCTGAAGCTCTGAATCTGAACTGCTCATTCATAAATGAATGACTTCAAATGTGTCGTCCATTTGCTTCTTGGTTTCCTCATTTGTGAAATGTATGTCTGGTGCATTTCTCAGTGAACCATCAGGTCTATTGTTGTTCTACCAGAGTTGCAAAGACAGTGCTTCTCTCTTGCCTGACTCACTGCACAGATATGTCAGGCAACTGAGAAGCTAGCAAGTCTTCAGGCTGTGTCCTGTGGGCTTCCTTCCAGTGTGTGGCACTTACAAACTTCATGACTTTTGACAAGTCCATGAATCTCTTGGAGCCTCAGGCAGCTCTGGAGACCAATAGCCTGTAGATGGCTTGAGATGGTCATGGAGTAGTGAGTCATACCTGTGCTAACCAGATCCTAGGGCCTTGATGTTGGGGATGTGTAGCCCATTTTTAGAACTTAATTAATGTTAACTTTTCATATTGCAAATGTCTACGCCTGAGAGTCGGGGAACTTCTACCAACGTAGATCTTTAAACTTTAATGACTTGAAGAGGGGCCGTGGCTGGAAAATCTATCCCTCTTCTGGCTTATGTGTTGGTTGAGTTTCTTTTCTTTTAGACACTTTGGGTCTTAAACAACAGACATACAATTTGTGAGTATTCTCTGGCGTCTTTCCCAAAACTTGGCTTCTGGATCTTCCCTGTAGGGTCCTATGAGTATCCTGAGAGGCTAATGGGTTTTTCTTCTGTAATGCCATTGACTCAAGCCCTCACCAGGTGTGTTTTCTCTCACTGCTAAATGGGGGCCATCTCCAATAGTCTTGATCTAAATCTTGCCACTGGACCCAGATGACTCCCAAGGTGAAAGTAAGACTGATGACTTTGAATAGCCCTGCCTCACTTAAATCTAATTCACAGGCATGTCATGGCATCATATCCCTGATGTCAGGGCCATCTTTAAGAATGAAGAACGAACAACCACCACCACCACCACACCACCAATGACTATCAATCCAATTCCATTAAGCCACTTAACATTAATTAGGTTTTTTTGCAAAGAGATATTTATTTTGAAGATAAAACAAGAACAAAGATAAAATTATTGATGGGCTTATCCTGGAGGCTGTCCCAGGTTGGTAAGACCTGCCAGATGTTATGGTTCAGTGACTAGAGCCTCAGGTTCCCAGTGTTACCTCTGAACCTTGAGGAGACATTAGAGTGGGGCTTTAAATCCCAAAATCCTTCTGGAGAGTCCATTGCTACTTCTGGGACATTGTACCCACTGCTGATCCTTTGGGAGCTGCTGGCCCAGAGGCTACATTTTCAGTGTGTACAACCTGGAGTGAATAAGAAGTCATGTTCTCTGTCACCAGGGAAGTCTTCCCATAATATATTGTAGACTCACTCTAAAAAATGCTTTGTTTCAATCTGCCAAGTTGCTTCATCTGTCAACTCCACATAACTAACTTGGTCTACCCATTCTACTGAAGACTTGGTCTTCTCTAACACTGTAATTTCTAATAAAGGGAACCGAGGGAGAGGAATTGTGTTGTCATTGTTAATCTCCAAACCATCCACTGAACCCAACATTATGTGCCTAGTTTAAGACAGGGCTGGATTTTCTCCTCTACTCTCTCTTTTTTAGAAAAAAAGAAGACAAATTCTACATCAGTTATAAGAGACCCCAGATGTCCTCTCTGGCTTCCTATCAGTGCCACAGCACAAACCACCTCCCCATCTTTCTTAGGAAAGAGCAGAAGCTCCTGTCTTCCCATCCATGTCCTAAATGGTGTCCCCAAAACAGCTGGTGGCAGCGACTGCATTATTGTCTTCCAAGTGCAGCCATGAATGTGACAAAAGAACATACAGCCATCAGGGTGAACCACCCCTCGGCCTCTAAACTTGAGTCTGCTTTTCTCTGAACTGTATGTATACAAAGGGGAGGGAGAGTGTGACAGAATGTTGTGGGGCATGTTCTGGATCAACTGTCTTTATTGTATCTTCTTTCCTTCCTTCCTTCCTTCCTTCCTTCCTTCCTTCCTTCCTTCCTTCCTTCCTTCCTTCCTTCCTTCCTTCCTTCCTCCCTCCCTCCCTCCCTCTTTCCCTCTTTCTCTCTCTTTCTTTCTTTCTTTCTTTTTCTTTCTTTCTTTCTTTCTTTCTTTCTTTCTTTCTTTCTTTCTTTCTTTCTTTCTTTCTTTCTTTCTACTACTTTTAAAAAAGTTATTTAAGGTTCACTGATTGAATGATTTTGATCTGTTAATACTTAGGGGAAAGCACCTCAATTGGGACTTCAGCCAATAGTGTTAGACAATGACCCCTTCTTTCCAGAAGTGCCTCTTTCTATTCCCAGAGAACCAGCCCTTATAGTAAAGAATTTTAAAAAAAAAGAAAAGAAAGGGGGAAGGGGGGGGGAAAAGGGGGAAGTTTGGTAAAATTAATCAATATTGTGAAATAGCACTGACTTCAAAGACTGAGGTCTTAGGTATGACCTTGGGCAAGTCACTTAGCCTCTTGAGATTCCATTGTAAAGTGAAGGGCTTTCAGGTCCCTCTCTACTCTAGATCTGATATTGTCTGTGTTGTGCCTCCAGCTGTTCAGGGTGCACCATTTAGGACAGGGATGGGAAGACTTCCATCTCTTAAGAGAGATGGAAGTGGGATGTGCTGTGGCTCTGATGGGAAGCTGTAGAGGGCCTCCATCCTCTGGGGAAGCCCGTGTCAGAGTAAGAATAAGGAGAAGAGAGGAGAAAAGTCATCCCCATCCTACTTTAATATTTGTTAGTTGCCTATAATGTACCAGGCACGACACCACATGTTGGGGATACAAAAGGAGGGGAAAGGCAGACCCTGCCCTCAAGGAGCCTACAGTGTGATGGAGGAGACAACATGCTGATAAAAGTCTACAAAGCAAGTTCTATACAGGATAAAGAGGAGATACTGAAAGCCCTGGAATCAGAGGTTCAGGGAGGCTTCCTGTAGGAAGTGAGACGTTAGCTGGGACTTAAAGGAAGCCTGGGTGAATGGATGGAGAGCATTCCAGGAATGGGGGAGGGGCAGCCAGAGACAATGCTTGGAGCCCAAGAGACTGGAGTCTTGGTGGAAAAGCCAAGAGGCCGATGTTGCTGGATTGAGGAATAGGTGTTGGATCATAAGGTGTAAGAAGACTGCGAAAGGAGAAGGGGACCAGGTCATGAAGGGTTTGGAAGGCCAAACAGAGAACTTTGTCAGGCAAACCTCTTGTTTTTACAACTAAGGGACTGGGGCCCAGAGAGGTGGTAGATTCAGGGTCGGAACCCAGATGTGCTGAGTCCAAATCCATTGTGCTCTCCTAGAATCCTAACTACAGAGAGGGAAGGGCCCTGCCCCTTTGTCTGACAGATGACAAAACTTGGGTTCTCAAAGGTTCACTGGATATGGAGAGGCCTCCCCCAAGGCTGCACAGTGGGAAAGAGCCAGAGATGGGAGTTTGAACAGAGGGGTGCAGAGAAAGTCTTTGGAGTCAGAGGAGCAAATTGCACCCAGGCTGTTTTCTGCCTGTGTGGCCTGGGGGGAAGACATTTCTCCTCCCTGGGCCCTGCAAAATGAAGTAGTGGGACTTGATGGCTCCTGAGGCTTTGGCAGCCTGGAACCCAAAGGTTTCAGAGCCACAGTTCCTCCCTCCACCTGGCTGACTGGGGAGTTGTGATTGCTGTCTTAGCTCTGAGCCAAAGCTCTTCTGGTTGATGGACTTACAAACAAATGCACCTCGTAGGCTTTCACTCCCAAGGACCATGAGGCAAGACTGATCAATACCCCTGTGCTGGAAATGTGGACGTTCACATCGCTGGGGACATCACTCCCATGCAGGCGGCGGCAGGTACACACAAAAGTTGAGACTTTCATTGGCAGAACCGTTGCATGCCCACTCCAGTTTGGTCATGGAATTTGCTGGAAGAATGTGCCTGCATGGTGCTGTGAGAGTCTGGGTCTTGGATGGTCCGGGGATGAGCTTTTCTAAATTTGGCCACATGCCTGCGGTTCGGAATATTCTTCTCTCTCAGAAGACAAATCGGAGAATCAATTTCTTGCTTGGTCAAGATTCCCGGGGCTGTCTTTGGCAGCCTGATGAGCTGACTGGTACTTTCCAGCTGTTCTGAGCTGAGCCCCCCTCCCCAACTCGTCCTTATTGACATCTTTTATTTTTACACCACTTGATTTCCCCCATCTAGCCTTCTGCTTCTCCTTCCCCAGAACTATGCCTCATAACAAAGAAACTTTTTTTAAAAAGAGAGAAAAAGGAAGAAAAAAAAATAAGCAAAACCATCAGTATATCAAACAAATCTGATCATATGTGGAGTTTCCACCCTGTATCTCCCCCCCCACCCCCGATCTCTGCAAAGGTGGAGCCTCTTCTTTTCTGATGAAGAAAAAGGGAAGAAATGCTAAGAAGCCGGGGAGAACACGAGTGGGAGAGCCTGAGCTTAGTGGGGGCTTATCCATCCTCTGGGAGACTCCTGCCCAGGGCTGGGTGTCCAGGCTTGACTCTCTCAGAGTCACACTGCAGGAGGAGCCTTTTCTTTGCTTCCTCTGAAGCAAAGGCCTCTAGGCCATTTGCTGTTTCCTGTCCTGAGGACTTATGGCCACAGAGGAATGGATTTGGTGTGGGTTGGGGGGTGGGGGTGTGGGGGTTCCTCTCAGGAGCTGTCCTTAGTATCTTTAGATTGAGAGGTCAGTGTTTGAAACACACAATCCTTCCCGCAGTCTGGTTCTCTAAATGGATGGTGAGTAACTTGGCAACGTCGATGGCTGGGCATGGACTTTCTGGTTTTACATGACACCCTTGGAAGGGGAGACAGGATGCACAGAAAAGGAAGATGGGGGTGTCTATGTACTTTCTCATTTTGCTTTCAGAGGGAGTGATTCATCTAGTCTGAGGAGAACTTAAGGGAGGCTCTTCAGAAAAGGATGATACCTGATTTGGAGCACAGGACTAAATGTACAAGTGATTGAAAGCTGTATATTGAGGGTCATGGAGAGACCCTGACTCTCTAAGTTTCTGTCAGCAGCTTCTGGCAGATTCTGCCTCACTGGGGAAGTGTCACAGAATCCAGGAATCTTGGAGCTCATAAAGAACACAAAAGGATCCAGCTTCCACTTCCTCATCTGAAAAATAGGGCTAACCATAGCACCTCAGATACTCCATCCAAACAAAGGAATAGTAACAGCACTGACTTCATTGGGATGTTGCAAAAATCAAATAGGATAATGTAAAGTGTAAAGTGACTTGTAAAAGGCAAAGTGCTATGTACAGGCTGGCTGATATTGCTCAGTTGGTCAGAGGGCTTTTGTTAAATAGGCATCAGCTGCCGGTCTTTGTCCAGGCCCTGGGGAAACAGTTCCTGCCTTCAAGGAGCTTATAGTTTAGCCAGGGGAGATGCTGTGTGCATGTATAGCTACGTGCAGAGTAGACGATCAAAAGCACATTTTTTATGTTTCTGAAATGCCATCCACTTATGTGTCACCCAGTAATCCACCCATTTATCTGTCTCTAAATTAATTGAATCCTTATAAAAACCCAGTGAGATAGTTGATGCTGTCACCATTTTACAGATCAGGAAACCAAGGCTGAAGGGGATAAGTGACTTGCTCAGGGTCACAAAATAGAAGATAATTTTGGAGCGGAGCTATTTCTCTTTAAGTTTAATAGCATTTTCTGCATGCTATCATTCTTTTTGATGTTTGTCTTTTGTTTCTCTTTTCTCATTGTTCACTCCATTGGCTATAACACCTATACAACCAGACGATTGTACAATGTGAAAGAGTTTGCAG
Source organism: Pseudocheirus occidentalis (assembly GCA_028646575.1). NCBI lineage: Eukaryota > Metazoa > Chordata > Mammalia > Diprotodontia > Pseudocheiridae > Pseudocheirus > Pseudocheirus occidentalis. Next base: position 387,005,145 of record CM053593.1, on the reverse strand, counting down.
ATCCTATACATGATTGTATGCCACCATGGGGGGTGGGGTGGGGGATGGGGAGGAAGGGGAGAAAAATCTATAACTCAAGTGACTCTAGAACAGAATCTTGTAACCTAAAAGTAAACAAACAAGTCAATAAAAAAAGTTTAATAGCATTTTCCCCCAATCACATGTAAAGACAATTTCCAATATTCATTCTTGGAAAGATTTTGAGTTCCAAATTTTTCTCCCTCCTCTCCCCAAGGCAGCAAGCAATCTGATATAGGTTATATACGTGCAGTCAGGTAAAACATGTCCACGTTAGTTATGTTGTGAAAGAAGAAATAACAAAACAAAGAACTCCAAAATGTGAAAATAGTATGCTTCAATCTGCAGTCAGATGCCATACGTTCTTTCTCTGGAGGTAGGTAGCATTTTTCATTCTAAATTCTTTAGAACTATCTTGGATTGTTGTATTGCTGAGAAGAGCTAAGTCTATCATAGTTAATTATCATACAGTGTTGCTGTAACTAGATACAATGTTCTCCTGGTTCTGCTCACTTCACTCTGCATCAGTTCAGGGAAGTCCTTCCAGGTATTTTTGAAGTCCACGAAGCAGAGTTATTCTTATAGATGTTGGCAAATCATGCATTTGAGCTGGGCCTTTGAAGATCAGTAGGGTTGGGATAGTTTTACCAGGTGGTATCACCTCAGACATTCCAGTGGTTTGAATAATAATTAATCTAAAAAATAGAGGCAGACCTGCCTAGATAAATTCACCATCATCTCCTTCCTTCTTTTTTTCTGTTCAATAGTCCCACGCCACCACCTCCTGAGGGTACCAAGTCCAACCCTTCAAAAAGACACCGGGACCGTCTGAATCAGCAGCTCAAAAAACTGACCAACTTGTTGCCCTTTCCTAAGGATGTCCGGACCCATCTGGACAAACTTTCCATACTCCGGCTGGCTGTGGGTTACCTGAAGGTAAAAGGCTACTTCACAGGTAAGATGTGGAGATGGTCCACACTTGGTGTTACCCAATCCAGGCGTCCTCCCTGTGAACATGCTTAGGAGGTCAGCAGCCTTATGTAGGAATTGCTGCATCTATGGAAAACAACATGAAAGATGCCCCCAATTGGGGAATGGGGGAGTGAACACTCTGTTGTTAGAAACTGAGGGGCCCTGGGCCACCTTTCTGAGGCCACTTCTGAAGAAGCCACAGTAAAAGGGAGGAACAGAGAGAAAACACAACAGTTCACTGCTGCCCTCTAATAGTTTCCAATTTTAACTTTTATTCTTGCTAATTGGTGATAAACTTTGTTGTTTTTATTATACCTAAGGACTACAAAGGCCATTGGCAACCTTTAAATTCAGTGCCTTGGACCAAACACCTGTAATTCAACCTTCATTTTGATGCTGGCTGATTAGTAGTTGATTGGTTGTGGTCACATGACCCCATATTTAAGCTGGAAAATGGCTTTGGGGGACAATGCCATGGTGCAGGCATCTATTCCTGGGTACAGTGGGAAGCAGAAGTTCAAATTCCAACGTGGACAAGGGCTGAAATTTCCAAACCTTGATGAGTTTGAGTATGGACCTTGTTAATCCAAGGCTTAGATGCAATTGCTGACATAGTTTTGCATTCCAGGTGTGTTTTCTCCATGACCTTCCTTGGATAGGGTATGGGTGATAAAGGTCGCAGTTTAGGTTTACAATGGTATAGTGTCTTCCCTATAACCTCTCCTCTATGATTTTTGATTGGTTGTTGCTGCTTTTGAGAAATTCAATGATTCCTCTAAAACATGTAGAATCTTATTTTAGAACAGAGCCCCCAGTGACTTTGAAACTTTTCTTTGATCTCATGACCCATGAACAAAATCTTTGTGGGTGTTATAAATACTTTTTCCTCATGTGTCAGTTTTTGTGGGCTGTGATGATGGAAAATTGTTTACTTCTCTTAATTCTTAATTCATATTCACATACCTTGAAGAAACCACTAGACTGGAAGTATGATAAGGGCAAGAACTATATCTTAACTAAGTTTTATGGCTTACTCACCACCTCCCAGTGGGCTCTGCTCAGAATAGCAAGTGAGCAATAAATCAACAAGTAGTATTAAGTCCCTGTCATATGGTAGTTACTGTCCTTGGTGCTAGACATACAAAGAAAGGAAACAATCTTTGCCCTCAAGGTACTTACATTCTAACACAAGAGACAACACACTTGCTGTTTTTCACGTTTGATCATGTCAGTCATGTCTGATTCTCTGTGACCCCATTCAGGATTTTCTTGGCAGAGAAACTGGAGTGGCTGGTGAAGTGACTTGCCCAGTGTATGAGACCAGATTTGAACTCACAAAGATGAGTTTTTCTGCTTCCACACCGGGCACTCTGTTCACTTCTCCACCCAGCTGTTCCAACAACATGTGCACATATAGTCATATACAAAGCATGTACTTTTTAGACATGGATATAAATAAACACAATGCAATCTAAAAAAGATTCAGCACAGATTCAAAGTGATTGGGGGGAAGTGTAGAATTGGGAGCAGGGCAATCAGGAAAGGCTTCATTCATTGGGAAGGTGGTGCTCTAGTGAAGGTGTGAAAGAAGCTAGGGATTCCAAGAGGCTGAGGAGAGGAGGCAAATGCACTCCAGGCTTGGGAGACAGTGGGCACCATTTCTGTAGGAGATACTCATGGTAGCTATTTTCCTACTGGGGTCTCTCCTCAGTCAAAGAATGGTCACTGAGCCTGGCAAGGTATAATGCTGTAATGGTAATGGAATTTGGAGATGCCCCTAAATTGACTTGGCTTTTGGGTTGAGTGTTAAGACCCAGAGCTTTTGAATCCCACTTGTGGGATGGACTTGTTGACGTGAAGAGAGGGGGCTGACCTGGGAGGAGCCATGAATGGAAAGGAAGGCTCAAGCCCAGAGAAAGCCAGAAGAAGAAGTACTTTTGGGAGAGCAGTGTCCAGCATCATGAAGCCTGAGTTGCTGTTGAGAGCCTGGGACTTTTGAGGACTGCCACCTGGAGCTGATGAGAACTGAGGAGGCATGGCTGTGATGCCAGTATTTTGTCTGTCTGTTTTGATGTTGTTTTATCAGATTCACCTAATGGCGGACAGTGCTGCTGTTGTAGAGGTCCTGGAACCTGGCTGTTGGTGCAGAAGCCCTGAAGAAGGACTTTCTTGTTGTATGTTCACAGAAATCCTGGAAGGGGGCCTTGCTAATACTCTCAGGGACTCTGGGACTGTTCTACAGGCAGAGTGTGACTTGATGAGAACATTGGCTTTGTTGAGCCTTGTCTCCCCAGGAACTGAGATTGCTGAGGGCTTGCCTCAAGTGAAGATGGAAGAATGACCCTTCCTTGGCCTTTCCATGCTGAGATGTTATCTTGACCTTGTTATGGTTTAAGGGTGGATGGCCTTTTGTGCTCTCCTGCTCCCTTTTGAGAAAGTACTTAATGTTAATAGATGGTATTCTAATTACTTTGAGTCCAGGGGTGGGAAACCTTTGGCCTTTTTGTGAGTGTACTTAGTTTATGACTGGAAACTGATCTCCATTTGAGAACAACTCTCTCCATTTGAGAAGAAACTTTGACTGACTAAAAGACTGTACTGTCTAGGGGTGGAGTAGTCTGATCTCCATTTGAGAATAGACTTTGACTAAAAGTATGTACCTGTCTAGGGGTGGAGTAGTACCTGGACTGAATGAAGAACTTACTAGTGAAATGTTTGAGTTATACTGTATTTTGACTTTCTCTATTCTGTGAACGTTTGCTGAATAAATGGGGTTTGCTATGCTCTAATCTGAAGTAGCCTTTGCTTGGCATTACAAATGCCATCTGTCTTCTGGCAGCCTCCTGCTTTGGGGCTGGATACACACCCCAAAGAGGACTTGAAAGGATACAATATGAAGAACAGGAGTCCTGGCCTCGAGATGGTCTTCAAAATAGCAAAAGCAGTAGAATGGAGGCTGGAGAAGGGACCTAGGAAAATCCCTATTTTCAAGCTGGAGCTTGTGTTTTCAATTCAAAGGTGCTCAGTGCAAGCCACAGGAAGAACTCCCAATACTCTTGGCAAATGTCCATGCCACTCAACAACTTTGAGTTGATCCTGAGTGTTTGCTCTGTTTTTCGGCAGTATATGCTTACACATGGACACATCATCCCTCACTTGAATACAAATTTGGAGAGTAGGGTCTTAGGTTTTCCTTTGGATCTCCAGCTCCTAGCTCAGACCCTGGCATAGCTCATAGTTCATTAAAAAACACTTGTGAATTGTTTGCTTGAGGGATGGAGCTTCAAGAATGCAGGATATGCACTCACTCTGGATGGTCCTTCCATTGACAGAGAGCTAGGAACATCCTTCTAGGTAGAGGCAGTTACAGGAAGGCAGCATGAAGCTTGATGTGAAAAGAACTTACGAGAACCACAGTTAGGGCTAAGTAAAATAAAAATGGAATGGACTGCCTTGGAGGATTGGGGGGTTGGGGCAGGATCATCAGTGAGTTTCCTGTTACTGGAACAGTTCGATGAAGCTATGACTGTTTGCCAGGAATCTGTGCCTCGGAGCATGGTTTGGATCAGCTGATCTTTGGGGTCCTGTCTAACTTTAAAGTTTGCTGGATCCATGATATTTCTGTACTTGAAGTCACAAGCTAGGGGGACACCCAAGTCTATAGAGGAAGTGTCTTCCACCCCAAAGAGAAGGTGATAATAGTGACAAGGAAGATATTTGTACATACTGACCTGATTTTCAATTGAAGGCTGCCAGGGCCCCTTTACACATTGGATCTCATGTGGTTCTCCCATGGGCCTGAGAGGCTGGTGCTGTTTCCATTTTGGAGATGAGGGCTCTTCTATGACTTTTCTCCTTCCTTTAGTCATCTTTGGAAAAACCAGTTGGATGAGTATGGGTTTCCTTTGAACATTTCATACTTGATCTTCTTGGCTTCTTTCTTCCTTCCCTTTTACTCTTCCTTCTCTCTCTTCTCTTTTCCTCTCCCTCCCTCTCTCCCCCACGTCTTCTCTCTTTTCTCTGTCCCACTTTCTCTCTATACCTGTTCCTCATCCTCTTTCTTTAATTCAGACAACAAAGATGTTTCTACCACATCTACCTTAGATAATCAGTGTGATCAAGGAAGAGGCATAAGTGATTGTAACTAACCTAACTTACTTTCCCCTTTTGGTAGACCATTCCCTGGTGATTCTAGCAACCCCCTTTTACTCCTTTTTGTCGAACAAATATTTACTAAATGCCTTTGGTGTGCACAGAATTAGGCTACTCACAGGGCTAGGCATACAAAGACTTTTACAGATGTAACGTATTTCACTGATGGAGTGGTGGGTGGGGTGTCTTCTAATAGGTGCAATGTGAAGAATATTGAAGAGGGATGCACTCTCGTGGAGGGCAATGCCATTTTGTCTTACTGGGTTTTTTTCCACAAGGGAAGACTCTTTTTGAAGAGAGTGAGGCATATTTCAAAACAACTGTGATGTAAGAACAAAGGACATGATGAATATATTGTTTAAAAAATGATCCAGGCAAGAGGCGATAAGTTGGTACTGGGTGGTGGCTCTGAGTAGGAGGGAAAAAGGAAATGAAACTCTTCTGGATGGAGAAGCCAGGGGATCTGTCAACTGTTTGGCTTTAGGAGGGGTGGGGGTGGAGAGAATCAATCCTTTGTTCATCCTGCCTAAGGAATGGGGAATTCTGGGTACGTCACACAGCCTGGTGAACTGAGAGTTCAGTGGTCAGTTATCTCCTTGAGCCCAATGGGTTTCCAGTCTACAAAAGAATTTTCCTCTTCATCATGAAAACATTCCTATGTGATGATTAACACATTGTCCTAGTGAAAGAGCTTGGCAGGTGCTAGAGGGATGTTTCCTTCCTGCCAATCTGCCAACGATTGGCAAGCATTTATTAGGGGGCGGCTAGGTGGCACAGTGAGTAGAGCACCGGCCCTGGAGTCAGGAGTACCTGAGTTCAAATCCGGCCTCAGACACTTAACACACACACACACACACACACACACACACACACAAGCTAGCCATGTGACCTTGGGCAAGTCACTTAACCCCAACTGCCCTCCAAAAAAAAAAAGAGTAATCTTTTACTCCTCTCATGGGGGCGGCTAGGTGGCGCAGTGCATAGAGCACCAGCCCTGGAATCAGGAGTACCTGAGTTCAAATCCAGCCTCAGACACTAAACACAAAAAACTAGCCTTGTGACCTTGGGCAAGTCACTTAACTCCAACTGTCCTCCAAAAAGCAAAAAAAAAAAAAAAGCATTTATTAGGCATTTATTGGTGCCAGGCATTGTGCAAAGTGCTAGGGTTCAAAGATGAAAGACAACAGTCCTTGGATTTTTTTGGGGTAGGGTTCAATAGAGGCAGAGATGTATACATATGGAATACATTCATTGTAAATGCTAATCGGTTGTTTCAAGGATGCTAAGATGTGGTTGGGAGACCAGGAAAGGATTCTCCTAGGAGGTTGTCAGTTGAGCTGAATCTGGAAGACGCAATGAAGATTACAAGAGGTGGAGGTGAGGAAGCAGAGTACTACCAGCATGAGGGACGGTCTGTGCAAAGGCAAAGACATGGAGGGGGGAGACAGAATGTTGCCTGCAAAGAACAGGAAGTAGGTCAGTTTGGCAGAATAAGAGAGTGTGTGTGAAGGACAGTCATATGTAATATGTCTAAAGGTAGAAAGTGAAAGGATATATATACCCAAAGTGGTTTTGTATGTTATTCTAGAAGGAATAGGGAGCCGCTGGAGGTTCCTGAGCAGGGAGGTGACATGATCAGAACATCATTAAAGGCTCAGGGAAGGGTTTTGCATCCATTAAGAGGAAAAGCACCCCAAATTTCACATTTACATTTTAATTTGTTACTTGATAGACTTAGAGGCAATCTGGTATAATGGATAGAGGGCTGGCCTTCAAATGTAAAAGATTTGGGTTGAGTCTTTACTTTGCCACACCCTGGTTGTGTGGCTATTGGCAAGTCAATTAACCCCAGGATGCTTGGGACATGCCTAATGCCATAAGTTCTAGAGGAGCTGCTCATTTGAATTGGTGGAGGGAGTTTACATAGGGTGTTCCTCACAGCAATGAAATCATAGGAGAGGTCCAGCCTTTCCCCCACCCAAATTATTTTATTTAATATGCTGTCATTCATCTGAGATAGAATGCTAGTTAATTATCCTCAATTCAACCTGACCTGTGGAAAACAGTCTCTGCTTATCTCCTGCTCTATTACTCATTCAGAGAACAATACATACCAAGTGCCAGGATTTAGGGCGCATGTTTTATAGACCCCTTACCTGGGCCCAGGTAATGGGTTTCCCCGCAGCCCTGTGAGGTTGCTCTTTTTACTTCCCTTTTACAGATGAGGAAATGGCAAAGAATGCACAATGATTGCTGTTGTTCCTGTTATTCCCTGTTCTGTAGCAGTTCCCGCTCTCTCCAAACCTTACCAGCTAGTTTGATGATTGGCTGAGATTCAGTTATTTTCTTGGCAGCACCACCTTTTTGAAGTCAGGTAGACTAGTCTTCACATACCTGTCTGGCACAGACTCCATGGAGGATGCAGGACCTGCTGAACCTCTGGCTCTATTGCCTGGGAGACCCCAGGCTCACTTCTGCCCCATCAGGAGGCAGTTCAAGAGGTCATCATCTGGGAAGCTCTTACTTAAGGCCTTCCTAGGGGAAGGTGTTATTCCAGATTAAGTCATGAATCTGTAATTCCACAGCCCTGTCCCTTACCCCTCATTGGCAAAGGAAGCCATGGGATTCTGGACCTAGAGCTGGGAGAGGTCTCAGAGACCTTCTAGTCCAATCTCCTCAGTTTACAGAAGAAAAAAAAGCTAAGACAGAGCAAATAAAAGGACTTCAGATCAGAGGTTGGTAGACTCAGAGGTGGAAGGGAACTTAAAGATCATGCACCCTCCCATTTTAAAGAGGGGGAAACTAAGGCTCAGGGAGGAAATTAGGTGACTTGTCCAAGTTTACATAGGTCATAAGTGGCAGAGACAGGATACAAACTCAGGGTTTTTGACTCCAAATACAGTGCTATTTTTATGATCAAAGGCTGTTAAAGTCTAGAACAAAGCAGCCAATTCTTTCCATCCCAGCAAACATCACTTGTTATTAAGAGAGCGCCTGTTAGAACCAGAGTTAGAACCCAGCCCTTCACTCACCCCGGTGACTGGCATGTAATAAATGCTTATTGGCTGACTGTGTTTATGAATATTTGACCTCAGTGAAGGTCTGATTTAACCTTAAGCTTCTATGACAGTAGAGTCAGAGTGCCCACTTTTCCAGGGCCATGAGAATACGTTTGGAATGAGATATCCAGAATTTTAAAAGAGAGATAAAAAACAAGCCTTTGAAGTGGAAAAAAAAGGTTTTTTTTCCCATCCATTCACTATCTAAACATGAATAAGACTTTGATATCAACAAATTTAGTGTATTTCAATCCTGGCTTCTCCTTTCCTCTCTTCTCCATTGTCCTTCTTATAAGTAGACTTTTTAAGCCCTGAAAATTCAGCAAAACTTCTCCCCCTACCACTCACTATTTGAGTTTTATTATGGGAAAGAACAAAAAACTACAAGTCTTCTAACTTGTAAAATGTCAGAAATGATTTGGGAAATAATTGATGAAAGTGCTTCATCCATATTCCAGCTCTTAGAGTGACAGATAACACATTCAGGTAGGAAAGCTTCTGAGGAACTCCATCCTAATGAGACTATAGATATCTGACAAGGAAAATCATTTATAAACCAGAATTGCCACACAGATTTACTTGTGAATATCAAATAAATTTTTCATTATTAAAAAAAAGAATCCATCCCTTCCACCTGATCTGCCTAATTACAGACCTAGCATAATTAACTGCATAGTAACAGACTAGTGTTTTGCTGCCAAACATTCTCTCCTGCTTTGGATGCATTTAGAATTAGTGATGTTGGAAACTTTAAGGGGAGGATTTCAAATCTTCTTCATTTAAAAGCATATGGATGGGATAGAATAATGTTTGTAAGCAGTGCTGAAGGGGATGGTTTTAGAAAAATCTACGAAGACTCCTCTCAACTGATGTAGAGTGGAGTGAACACAACCAGGAGAACAATTTATGTAGTAACAGCAACAAGGTATAAAGAGAACTAACTATGAAATACTTAGTAACTGTGACTGTCATAAGAGCCCACCACAGTTCCCAAGGACTCATGATGAAACATGCTCTCCCCTCCAGATAGACTGATGGATTCAGAGTGCAAGTTGAAGGATATCTATCTATATATCATCTATCTATCTATCTATCTATCTATCTATCTATCTATCTATCTATCTATCTATCTATCTGCCTGTCTTTTTTCAGAACATGGCCAATATAGAAATTTATTTTGCATGACTTTGTACTTATAATAGATTTTTTATTTCTTTCTCTCACGGCAAGGAGTGGGAGGTGGGGGGAGGGAGGGAGAGAATTTGGAATGGAAAATAAATTTCAATATAAAAAGATAGGTAAACCCACACACATTCATACATTGAGAGGTAAAAGCCTTTGGACAACCATTGCAGGGTTGAGTTCCCCCCTCATTGAAGCTGCTATCAAGATCTGGTTTGGGAAACTTACTGCATCCCTCCCTTTTATCAGAGCCTCTCAGAGTCAAGAAGGACCTCAGGGAATACTCAATTTATCCCTTCCTTGAACAAAAAGTCCTTCTACAATATCCCCAGGAAGGGGCCACACAGTCTGTTTGAAGATGTCCAGCGATGGGAAGTCTACTACCTCCTGATCTTTCTACTAAGACCATAGGGTTTGGAGCTGAAATCGACCTTAAAATCCACCTGGTCCAACTATCTCATTGTTCCAGATGAGAAAACTGAGGACCTGAGAAAGAGAAGGGAAGGCTCAAAGGAGTAGGCAGGCAGCCCTCTTTTCACTGTACCAAAATGCCTCCACAACAACTAGTATTCAGGTAGACCATGTTAAAGAACATGATCTCATTTTCTCCTCATGACGGCTCAAAAGGGAGGTGCTGCTGGGATTAGGGACTTGACACCTGGGTTCAAAGCCTGATTTGGAGACCATCTAGCAGCCCTCTCCACTTCTGGTCAATGCCTAATATGATAAGTATCACAAGGGACTATTAAAAGGCACATAGGGAGCTCTCCACTACATTAGTGAGCTCTCTTTGTAGGATTGTTCTATGGGGGGATTTGGGCAAGAGTCACTTGGTTAGGCTGAAGTATGCAGGAGGTGTGAACCCTGCAGAGTTCTTTCCAACCTGAGCCCAAGGAGTTCATATTAGTGGTATTAGGGAGCCATCAAAATACAGAGCTTGCTGCATCAGTGTCTTCAAACAAGTCCTTGATGAAAAGACTGAAGAAATCAGGGCCAAGGACAGACGTTTCAGTTTGAAATGAGTGAAAATAAAACTATAACATTTTCCCGTCCAAGTTCTCAAATCTATCTGCTGACTCCATGCGTGTTCACAGACTCCAGAGCCAGACCTTTCCCTCTCAGTATTCACCACTGCAGGATGCCAATGGCATTTACCATTGCAGCCTTTGGACTTGCCAGTGATTTTCCATCACTCTTGCTTTTGGCAAACTAAGCACCACCTTTTATTGCAGCAGGTTGCCTTGACTTCTTTCCCCAGGTCTAAGTAGGCAAGTGAGGGAAGCCCACATCAGCAAAACCATTATTACCTTCATCTTAAGAATCGAGATCAGCCCATTCACCTCCCTTGTATATTTGCAATGGCTGAGGTGAATGGCTTGGGATCACTCAGTAGGTCTGCAGAAGGGTCTCAGCTGATGATAGGGACTCAAGGTCAGTGGGAAGGCTAAGGTAGAGGCAAGACAAGGGTTCAGGAAACATTTCTATGAGACCCTAAATGGGGTCTGGGTTCTCTCAGTGTTCTGAACATGGCACAGTTGAAACAGACTTTACATAGCATAGAACATGTGCTACTTAGAAACTGACATGGTATTGTCAGATAAGGTAGAATGGAAACACGATGAGACCCTTAAATCTGTGATTCTTTGGATCTTAGCATGATAGATACAGACCTGGAAGGGACCTTACAAAGCATTTAGTTCAAATCTCCCATTTTATAAATGAGGAAACCGATCCCAAAAGAAAAGAAGTTCTGGGAAGACTTTCATTCTTGCTTCCTTTCTATTGCACAACACTTCTCTTCATATGAGTCAGTGACAAATGTCTTGGAAGCCCTTTCCAGCTCAGAGAGTCTGTGATCTCGTCCCATTCACATATGGGGATGTTGAGTTATCCTCGTTCCTGAGCCCCTATCCAAATATCTAGACCTGGGCATCTCTCCAGCATGGCCTGGGAAGCATCCAGAATTCAGAATTCTTATGTGGATGATGTTCCTACTTCAATTCTTCCCGGCTTCCCCAAAAGAAGGCAGGTGGCTTCATTTTACTCAGAGAGAATCCACTCAGGGCTTCAGGGCACAGATAGGGGTATCAGGAGGCCAGGATGGGCCTGTCTCACTAGCAGTGTTGTCTTGCCAAGGCTTGAAAGGCATGGCCTAGAACCTGGAACTTGTCCTCTTGGGGAGGCTGCTTCATAGGACTGGTCTCTTGGGAAGGAATCATCCAGCTCTCCCTTGGCCCCCAAACCTCCTTGTTTTTTCCTGCCCACCACTCGAAGAGCCCCCAGCTTCCTTTGAAACTGAGTCAAAGTACAGATCCACTCAGCGTAGGCCCTGAGGCTTCCTGATCTGGCAAGCTCTTGAGCTCTGAGAGAGAGCTGAGGGGCTCCTAGGGGAGCAAGAAAGGATGGAGGGTGCTCGGCTTTCCACTGGCTGGCAGAAATGAACCCCGCTGTCCCCGGGTAGGAGCTATCCCTGGAGAAGTACCCATTCATTTGGTTGGTAATGCTTCACTGTGTTTATTGTGTGTTAGTTACCTAAAAGTGCTCAAGGCCCAAAGGCTTCTGGGTTAATGGAACAGAGGAGAGATATTTCCCTTAGCTGCAGCAGTATTGATTACTCTGCCCTTTAGATGCTTCTGTTTGATTCTTCAGGACACGGTAAGGAGGGAGCTGTCCTCAGGAGGGGTGAGCTGAGTGGGCCAGTCACAGGGGCTGAGAAAGGAATAGCTGAGCTCCACCTCAGGCGGGTGCTGCCCGTAGTCTCTACATCTGAAGCTTTGTGGTGTTCTTACTTAATCCCTTTGAGAGAGGAAGGCAGCCCTTAGGCTCTTTATTTTGTCAGAAAGCAGAGTCAGAGAGGTCTAGGGCCTTTCCCAAGGATTCTTGTTGTGCCTGACTCTTGGTGACCCCATTTGGGGCTTTCTTGGCAAAGGCACTTTATAGATGAGGAAACAGGCAAACAGGGTGAAGTGACTTGCCCAGGGTCACACAGCTATAAGTATCTTCTGAGATTGAATTTGAATTCAGGTCTTCCTGACTCCAGGACTGATTCTCTCTCCGCTAACCCACCCAGCTGCCCCCAAGGATACACAGCTGGTAATTAGCAGATTCAGGACTCAAACCCAAGGTCTCCTGTCTCTGCCACTTTCTGCTGTCCCTCCAGGGAGCGAGCATCTTTCTCTGACCCAGCACTGGAGGGTCTCACTTAGGCTCTGCTGACAAGTGGCAAAGCTGGGCTTCTTCTAAAAGATCCCATCTCCCTGCTCTCAAGCAGCCTGTGCTTGAGGAGACACCTTCTTACCTGAGTAGATGGAAGGTAGAACTTCCTTTTTCTCCCTGTTGAAAAAAAATGTCTATCCCTCCAATCCTTAGGGATCTGTCTTTTAGGATGCTTCTGCCCACAACAGCAAGAGCCCACAGGACCAATAGCTCTGGATTTCATTGCTGAATCTCCAGGAAGCCCACCAAGCCCTGTCCCGCCTGTGGGACAAATTCTCCTGCTGGAGCTGTTCAAAGCACACTGAGAGAGAAATGATCGTTTCTCTCTTAGGTTAATAACCGTGTACTATTGGGGAGACCCAAGACTTTTCCCTTCCTTTTCCTCATTGTCCTCAATCTTGTTTAGACTCCCCGCCCCCCCACCCCAAGCAGGAAGACTAGTAAATGGTTTGTAACTAATAAGTGACTAGTAATTGGCCCACTGTGTTTTAGTCAGAGAGATCTGAATGGGACTGGTTTTCCCACTGATAGGATAGTTTGCTCTCTTTGACCAAGACTGAGTGCTCACAGTCACATCCCCCAGGCCCTCATTAGAATAAACATATCTCTCATTATAATATTCATTTTCTCATTACTTGCTAACCAATCAGAGTTGATTGCTACCCTTAGGATTGATGCACCTCCTGTGGGCTTTTGAGGATCTTTTTTCTGGCAGACAATACAGTTTGATTGACCAAACAGTTTCTAAATATCCCATAAGCCCCTAGCCCTGAGCCTTATCCCCCAGTTCAGGCCATGGCCCACTCTGTTGTGCACTGCCCACACTTCCTGTTCAGCCAGCTGGAGGCTAAGCATGAGTCTGGATGAGATTCGCCCAGACCTGTGGCCGGACCCATTTGCCCCAGCCTGATACCAAGCCTGACCCTGACCTGCCCAGAGGCAGATGCTACCACTGCCTGGCCTGGGAGAGATACTTCATTGATACTGCCAGTCTGAAGAATCATTGGACATCATTTGATCACGAAAAAGGCTGAAGCAGGTGACAGTAGAAACTTAGTCAGGAAGAAGCAGAGTGGACAGCAGGTATGGGCTCTGATGTGTCCCCACGTGGTGGGCAGTGCCCATAGATGTAGCCACTGAGAATCTGATATGGAAGTGGCCAGCCGATGGTGCTCAAAGGCTTGTCATGCCAGACTGGGTTGGCAGGACTGTATCTCTCCCCCAACACTGTGAGCAGAACCTTCTTAAGTCTTTCCCATTAGAGGAGCTGAGCTGAAATAAAATAAAATAAAATATTAAAGATAATTTTTAAAATACTACACAAGTCCGCAGAGGGCAGGGACTCTTAAAGGTTATTGTGAAGATCAAAGGAGGTATTTGCAAAGTATTTGGCAAACCTTAGCATTCCAAATTGATGTGGATGTAGCCGAAGACTCGCTGCTCTAGCACATTGAACTTGCTGGCCCCTGAGGCTCAGTCCTGGCTAAGCAGATGTGGGGCTTGGAGGGGCTCTAGAGGGCCCCCTGGTGGGGGAGGTCGCACATGAGAGGCAGATCCCACAACAAGACCTTCCCTGGAGTAGTGGGGCTCTTAGGGTGGGGCTCTTTGGGATGGTGGTTCAGTCTATTCATCCATTAACAAGCATTTATCACGCTTCCATCACATATCTTGGCATCATGTTTGGTGCCAGTGTCCCAAAGACCAAAGTGAGAGAGCCCCTGCCTTCCATTCTGTTCTACTTAAAGTATGTAGATCCAAAGAGACTCAAGGGGATTTGGAGGAGGAGGAAAGGTATTGTGTAGAAGGAGGTGGTGCTGAGATGGAGGAGAGCCAGGGATCCAGGAAGATACAAGTGAGGACGGAGGGCATTCTAGGCACAAGGCACAGCCAAGGCAAAGGCCTGTTGGACTGGACATTAGGGCATAAGAAAAGGACAGAGATGTAAGAAAGCTGGGAAAGAAGGCAGATTGTGAAGACCTTCACTGACCAAAAGGAGTGTCAGCTGGGTCCTGGAAGTGAGAGGGAATCACTGGAACTTATTGGATGGGGTGAGACACGGTCAGACCTTTAGGAAAATCCCTTTGCAACCAGAGGATGGGTTGGATTAGGAGAGACTTGAGTCTGTGCAACCATTGGGATGGCTGCTGCTGCTGTTCATCCTTTGACAAAGGACCAACACAACCAGAACGGAGGTCTTGACTTCCTCCTGAACTGGATTTAAGTGAGGCAGAGTACACAAAGCCATCAGCCTCACTCTCTCTTCCAGAGTCATCGAAGGACACAAGTGACAGGACACAAGTCCTGAGGACAGGATGCTGCTGGATCTTGTGATATGAAGTGGGGTGGGGAGAATGAGCCAAGAACCAGCCAGGGAGAAAGCAGCAGTAAGCGGCAAAGGGGATTCTGTAGTTATTTCTAGGAGGCTCTGTATTCTTCTCTGTCTGGGTTGCTGGGGCTAGGCAGAGCACAGCTTCCCGATGGGCATTGGATCAGGAGTCAAACAATCTGTGTTCAAATCTTGCCTCCGTCACATACCAGCTCTTTGACCTTTGACGAGTAACTGTCCCTCTCTGAACTTGAATTTCTTCAGGAGTGAAATCATACTAACGGCACCCACCTTCCAGGTGGCTGTGAGGATCACAGAGGATGATGTAATCTATTAAATGCCTGGCAGCCTTTGGGCTCCATAAATCCGAGCTGCCCTTCTTAGTGTTTTAAATGCCAACAATAATGTTAGTCTCAGCTTTTTCCTGCTTATAGTCTTTAAAGCTTATGTAAGATGCTCCTCTCCTACGTTAAACTGCTAGGAATTAGTAAAAAGGGATCTGAACTTGGGTCTTCCCAATTCCAAGTCCATTGTTCTATCCACAAGGAAACGCGGCTCTTTTTTAGAAAGAAGAGGCTAATCCAAGAGTTGGAGGAAATATTTCTCCCCTCCGACTCTCAGTTCTAACCTTACAGACTGAGAAGGACTTGCTGACTGCCCGCCTAACTCACCCCCCTCCCTGTTCTGTAGACCCCTTAAGGGCTGAATTCAAACCAGTTTGAAGTAATCCTAGGACTCCCGGAAGCCCATCTCCTCCCACATGAACTATAATCCTGTCTAGGACATGGGCAGTAAGTGGTCACCCCGTCTCTGTTTGAAAATTTCCAGTGATGAGGAGCTCACTACCTCTTTCAGCACCAAGCAGCCCTTTCCATGGCCAACCTTCTTTCAGTGTCAGGAAGTTCTTTCTCTTGCTGAGCTAAAATCTGTCCCTGTAAACTTATCCTGGGTTCCTGGTCAAGCTGAGAGAATGAGGCTGATCCTCTTCTGTCAGGCACTTCATCCAGCTTGTGGTGACTTCGGTTTGTGGAGTCGTTGGCTCGGTAGAGATTTATGTTTTTGTTCTTTGAGCTCGCTGACTCTATGGTTCATTTCCAGCTTCTCAGAGCCTCAGCTTACTTCTCTGTAAAATGGGAAAAATGACATCCCTAGGGACTACCCCAGGTCATGCCTCAAAAGGGCTGCCCTATGACATTGTCAGCTCTAGAGAGATGGGACCTCTGCATCAGACAGAGAGACAGAGAGACAAAGACAGGAAGAGACAGAGACAGAGAGAGACAGAGAGAGAGACAGAGACAGAGACAGGGGGGGAGGGAAGGAGAGAGGGAGAGACAGAGAGAGACAGAGACAGAGAGAGACAGAGAGACAGAGAGAGAAAGAGAGAAGGGGAGAAGAAAGAGAAGAGAGGGAGAAAGAGACAGAGAGAGAGACAGAGACAGACAAAGAGAGGAGAGAGAGATACAGAGATACAGAGACAGACAGATAGACAGAGAGATCAGCAAGATGGAGAGACAGAGAAAGAGAGGGGAGAGAGAGACAGAGAGACGGAGAGGTACAGACAGACAGGCAGACATAGGGCCTGTGCATCAGAGACAGAGAGCTGGTCTCAAAATCATGAGAACCTGGGTTCAAGGCCTGTGTTATATGGGTTGTGATTCAGAAAGATCATGTGAGACTGGTAACTTTGCAGAGCTCTACCTCACTTAAATCCAATTCACATGAACGTCAAGATATCTTCAGAAATGAAGGATGAACAACAGCAATTTTGACTATGTTACCCTGGACATCCTCTCTGCTTATCAACTGTCTAAGACTGTGAGTCATAGAAAAGGCGCTGATTGGCTTTGTGGGGGAGTGTCCTCACCTGGGAGTGTCCTCTACACCCATGAAATCGCCGCCAGGTCCTACTTACTTCTGTGATATCCCTGCCATACTATTATGAGGTGACGAAATCAGCTCCGCTTCACGGGCCAGCTTCCTTCCCCTTCTTGTGAGTGCATGCTCTGGGGCTGGGCGGGGAGGGCGCCAGCAGGACAGCTGCATGTGTGTCTAGGAGTGCCCTCTTCCAGTGTTCTTCACATTTGCCTCTGGTCACGTGCCTTGCAGATCTGCACTAGGCATCAGTTCAGGCGGAGAGCTCACCCAAGCAGTCTAAGCTGTGGGTAGACACCGAGGCTCCTAGGGATTAATTCTCTTCAGCCCCGGAGTCCTGGCGCTTTGTCCTTTGATCTTCCCTTGGGCTTGGAGGTGGAACCTTTCTTTATTCCCTCCCTTTTCTACTGGTGGGGGAGAGATTCTCCCTGCTCGACTCCAGCTCTGGAAGACTCTCCCTGGATGAAGATAGCGTCCTGGGGAGATGCTCGTCACCAGTCTGGACTGCCCAGAGCCCTGGTAGCATCCTGCTGAGATGGCTGTGGAAGGCACAGACTGTGTGCCTCCAGCCTTCACCCTCTTCTTCCTGGATCTTGTCCCCTAGATCTTCTGAGAGGCTGATCCTGGTTGTCTGTCATGCCTACCTCCCACTCTGGAGTGAAGCAGGATGAACAGAGAAGTGTGAGTGGCAGAGAGAACCCAAGCGTCCAAGGCTGAAGTCATTGTGTTCAACCCCTATTGGGAAGAGAGAGGCAAGAGCCAAAGTAGCTAGATACTGTATTCAAATCCTGACTCCGATACTAACTAGCTATGTTACCTTGGGCTGATCACTCTAATGGAGCCTAAGTTATAAAATGGTTCTCTGAGTCCATCAAAGGAAGGCAGCTGGTGGAGAGTCAGGAAGACCTGAGTTCAAATCCAGCCCCAGACACTAATTAGCTGTGTGAGCCTGGGCAAGTCATTTAACCTCTGATTGCCTCAGTTTCCTTATTTGGAGATAAGCTTATATATTATATTATATATAATTTCTTATTAATAGATTATGTATAATATATTTGTATGTAATATGTTATATTATTATTATATTATCTATTATGGAGGTAATTGAAGCACCTGCCTCACTCAAATGAAACAAGCAGGCTTAGCTCATGCCTGGCACATAGTAGGCACTATATATAGGGTTATTTCCTTCCTCCCCCTTCCTGCTGAAAAGAGAGAGCAGCAAAGCACATGTAGCAATGAGCTTTCCTGCTCAAGGCCTATGGTCCTCCCTCTCTGCTGGCTGTTCTGCCCAGCCAGCCTGGTGAGGCTCCAGGCCACCTGAGGATGTGGCCCCCATCCTGAGCTGCCACACTTTCTCCGTGATCCTACCATCTCAGCACATGTCTCTCTTCCTCTGTGTACATCCGCCACCCATTAAGGAAGAGCTAAATGTGGCCAGTGAAGCCTGGGATAGGCGAGACAGGAATAAACTTTTCTCTTTTTTCTGGGGACCCCAAGGGAGAAGGACAAAGGCAGGCTGTGGGGTAGAAGACATTGTTCTCCGTGGAACCCTGGCATCATGAGTGGACAGCAGAGAGCCTGGCCACCCTGCACACTCGCCTAGGTAATTAGGTCCCAGGATGAGCCTAGTCCTGATGTCAAACATTGTTTGTTATTCCTCTGTGACCAGCCCTTCCCAGCCATGTAGGACCATCTGCCAAACTGCTTTTCCTCATGAGCATGAGCAGAATGGAGGAAGTCATGGCCCTCACTGGGGGCCCAGTGCTACGTCCCCCATCTGCCTTGGAATCCATTCTAGAGCTGTCCTGCTGCTTCTAATCTCCCTATGATGCTCTCCCTTAGGCCAGACGGAAAGGATAACTGTCATCCAGCCCCCGGGAATTCCTTTGGCCATAGGATACAGGACTGTGCCCCTTCCCATCCATCTGCTGTCACTGAAACAAAGTGCCACGGAGGCAGGGTGTGCTGCATGTGGCCTGGGAGGACCAGGGCTGGATTCCTGTCTCTGCATGACCTTGGACACATCACTTCCCTTTTCCAAACCTCAATTTCTTCTGAAAAAATGACAGGATTGAAATTGATGGCTTCTGAGGCCCCTTCCAGCTCTGAGTGGATGAGTCCAAGATCGCAAAAGCATCATGTCTGCGTGAATATTTTTCTTCTCCATCAACTGGTTTATTCCTGTCACTCCTCAGAGCTCCTAACACATTGAAAACAAGTTGTCTTTGCTCTTGATTTTTTAAAAGGCACAATCAGCCTTAAGGGCTGCGTGGAAAGTGTTGGGTGTTAGAGTCAAGACAGGATATTCTTGTCTGGCTCTGATGCTGGGCCATATCTAATAAGGGGAAATGTACTAGGCATAAACAGAAGCTTCTCTGTCTGTTTCCTGGGTCTTTCCAGTGAGCTGGCCCTGAATTGGATAAAGGAGAGACTGGTCTGGCCTTGGTCATTGTGGGAAATGGCCCAGCCCTTTCAATGGCTTCAGAATCACTTGCTGCTGTAAGAGCCCTTCTCTGGAAGCCCAGGGCTCTCCCAGGGCTGGGACTGGGGATCATGGGACACCACCATCTCCAGAGGGTCAGCACTGAAGGAACGGCAGCGTGTGCTCTTCATCTCCCACTGGCTGCTTTCCCTTTCTCTCGCCTTCTCTCTCTCCTCCTCCTTCCCTTTCTCTCCCCTTCTCCATCTCTCTCCCTCCTCTTTCCCTTTCTCTCCCCTTCTCTGTCTTTCTCCCTCCTCCTTCCCTTTCTCTCCCCTTCTCTGTCTTTCTCCCTCCTCCTTTCCTTTCTCTCCCCTTCTCTGTCTCTCTCCCTCCTCCTTCTCTTTCTCTCCTCTCTCTCCCTCCTCCTTCCCTTTCTTTCCCCTTCTCTCTCTCTCCCTCCTCTTTTTAGCTGTTCTCTTTTTCTTCCTCTTCCTTCTTCCTCCTCTTTCTGTCTTTTCCTCCACTCTTCTCTCCCCTTCTGTCTCTTTCCCTCTCTTCTTCCTCGTCTCTTTCCTCTTATCCTCTGAGTCATTACCAGACCGCTGTCTGCCCCTTAATTGAATGGTTCCTTTTGGCACAGTGGTACCCAGAGTGTTAAAGCTCTGGCAGGTTCTACCAGACTGGAAAAGAGATACACAGACTGAGGCCCAACCTGTAAGTCTATGGGAGCTCATGCCAGTCCTCGGCTTGCACAGAGTGACCTGTCAACATTCATAGCAGGGCCAGTTAGTCTGGCGGGCAGACAGGTATAGAACGAGGCTCCCCTGCAGGCCAACTTCTCTCCTTCTCTTCCCTCAGAAGCTCCGAGTAGGGCCCCCGCTGGCTGGCACCCACAGAGTGAGCAGCCTGGGTTTCTTTTCCAAAGGAGAGTCGGGGGCTGGGAACAATCTGCCACTGGGACAAATGCCTCCATGGAAGATGCTTCTCTGCAGATTCTCTGCTGATGGGTGGATCAGTTCACTGAGCAACAAAGGGCATTGCCCATCAAAACAGCACAACCTCCTGCTTTCCTGGGGTTAATACAGCTATCCTACTTTCTGGAGGTCTTAGAGCACCAAGACCACCACTGAGGCAGGAGGATTCCTGTTCAGGGACTGTTAACTGCATTCTGCCGAGGTACCTCTGGTTCTAAGAGTCTAGGAAACCATGGGTAGGTGGCGAGGCAGACTCACATTCAGTGTGGCATGCTGGAGGCAGTAACGTGGTGGAGGGGGAGAGCAGGGAACTTGGAGTCTGAAAGACCCAAGTTTAAATCTGACCACAGACATGTATTAGCTGTGTGACCCTGGGCAAGTCACTTAACCTACGTCAGACTTCACTTTCCTCACTTCAGACTAGGGATTCTAATAGTGCCTTCTGCTAGGCTTATTGGAAGCATAAAACCTGATGGGCTTTGTCAAAGTCTGTGCCAGCCTTCAGATAATAAATGAACGCAGCTTAGCTATTATTATGGATGCCATTACCTGGGGCACTTTACACACAGCATACACACAGTGCATATACATACAGAAGCTGAGGTTCGAGCATTGCCGTCTAGTCCTGAGGATGGGCACCTGCCTGCCTGAACTTTCTGGCCTTCTCCATGCCACAGAACAAGTCATTCATTGACATGTAGTAGGAACAGAGGTGCCCAAAAGGCCCGATGGAACCTCTGAGCAGCCAGGGACAGGTCCTGGTTTTCCTCATGGCTCTACCAGGACCAGATGTTTGCTGACCTTTGGAAATGTCCTGAAAGACCATCTGCCCCAGATTCTTGTGAGCAATTCCCTCATGCTCTCAGGCCATGGAGCAGCATTACTGTGGCAGAGCTTTAGAGCTAGAAAGTACCAGGGATGTCTTGTGCTGCAACCCTCTCATTTTATAGGGGAAACTGAGGCAAAGGGAAGGGGAGAGGCGTTCTGAGGAGTTCAGGAATTAGATTCGAACCTGGGCCCTCTGTCTCCCAGTCCAGCTCTCTGCCCCTTGCCCTTCACTGCTCACGGCATGGCGGGGGGTGGGGGTGGATAGGGGTTTGCCAGGGTCCAGGGTCTCCAGACAAGATTCAGTACAATCTGGTTCTCCTTCTGACCAGGCTTGGCCTGCTGCCCCTCCTGCCTGGAGCTGGCTTAGCTGTGCACAGAGTATGAAGGCCCCCTCCCTCTGTGGTCTTCAGCTGGCATTCCCTGGGGCTTCTTTTTAGGTACTGCCAGAGCAGGAAGTCAGTTTTGTTTGTTTCTTTCCTGGTTACTAAGCAGCAAAGTTTCTCCATGATCTTTCCCCTAGCAAATCCCTCTTCCGTGTTTGCCAGCCAGCCACGGCCTGCTCCTGGGGCTGGTTCCAATGTGCCCGCCCTTTGATGTCTCATAGCACAAACTGAGCTTCTCAGATGGTCCCTGAACGGGCCTTGTTTAATCAGAGGCACTAGGCAGGCTGCCGTCAGGGAGAGCCTGAGGGTGTGGGAAGGGCCTAGCTTGGCCCTGGCCACAGTGGGGCTGGAGGGGCCTGGCCTTCTTCCCTTACCCAGTTTATTAATGAACCCACTGAATATGTACTCCATGCCTGGAGGTAGAACAGAGTCTGACAAACCAAAGGAGAACGTTCTAGACTTGGAGCCGGAAGGACGGCAGAGGTCGTTGAGTCTCCCTCCCAGGATAACCTTCTCTGGACACTTTTGAACTTCTTGGGCCATTCCCAAAATGGGGCGATAGGATCCTTCCTGAAACACTCCTGAACAAAAGGTCAGCCAGACTTTGCTTGCAGACCTCCAAAGAAGGGGCGGTCAATACCTCTTGAGGCAGCCTAGTCTTTTGGATAATTCTAATGAATAGGAGGTTGATAGGGATGGTTTCATCCATCATCTTTGTGTCTCTGATACCTGTCATGACCCAACGCACGCCAAATAATCCCTGTAAATGCTTCTTGATTGATTGTAGTTCTTCCTGCCTTCAGCCCAAATCTACCTCAGCCTCCCTGCCTTCCTCCTGTCTCCACCCACCTGGGCCAAAGAGGACAAGCCCCACCCTGTGTCCATGGGGCAGTTCCGTGTTCTGGCAATGCAAGCATTCCTGTAGATGATGGCAGTTAGATTCTTTCTCATGGAGGGAGTGAGAATTTGTATAGCCCTGCTGTGTGCCAGGCAGTCTGCCAAGCACTTCTTACAAATATCATGGGATGATGGCACCCCAGGGTGGTCCCAGCCCATTGGGATGTGTCATGTTCCCAGTCCCCCTGCTGCCTGCTTCCTCCTCCTGATGGGAAGTTCCTAGGAGAAGCCATGTGGTATCATGGAAAGACAATTCCAGAAGATCTGGATCCTAGGCCTGGCTCTCTCACCGTCAAGCTGGGCAGCCATTGGCTTCCATGTGGGTGCCACATGGAGCTTCTCAGGATCTCAATGTCCTTTACCTGTGAAAAGGGGCCTGATAATGAACACTGCCTCCATCAGGGTTGTTGTGAGGAGCTTCTGGGAGAATCCCTGGAAGGGTTTGGTAACTGTATGGCACTTTTGAGATGTCAAGGAGGCACACTCTTCCATACTCCCTGGGCTTGATACATTGTCAGTATTTTCTGTCTCTGTTTTTTTCTGACTTCATTACCTAGCCTGTGCCCATGTGTACCAGGGGTTCAGACTTTGTCAGCCTTCCTGCTTGGGATGTGTGTGTGTCTGCATTGGGGAAGCAGGGGACAGGTGCCATCTGCCTGCCACCACCTGCTGCTTGGTGGGCTCACAGCTCCTCTGGCCATACCCTGGGCTTGGGTGCTCCCAGAAAGCAATGGAAAAAATGAACTGTTTTCCTAATCATGCCAATTATTTACCTTGCTGTGTTCTCAACAATATTCACCCTAAAGAGCCCAGCACAGAGAAGCCATTTTCCAAATGGGGGATGTCATTGGGCTGGGGCAAAGCCCTGGGCCTTGGGCACTGGTCCTTGCTGTCTTCTGGCCTGGTTCTCCTAGTGCTCTGGTGGTTTTCTCTCTGAAGCTGAGATTGAGGTCATAGAACAGCTCATCTCCCTAGTTCCCAGGGAGCCTTTTCCATCTATTCCAGTCTTCTCCTTTTGTAGAAAAAACTGAGACCTGAAAAGTGAAATGACTTGTCAAAGGTTCCACAGAAGGCATAGTGGTAGGATTGGAACACGGGTCCTTTGACTTTAAAGCTAGGATTTATTCTACCAGACATCCCTAAAAATGTAATAGACTCTAGTTTAATTCAATAGTCAAGCCTTGAACCATATGACTGTCAGCTGTTGGAGGAGGGAAGACAGGAGGGAAGGCTTCATGGAGTAGGTGGTACCCCATCTTGAAGGCTAAGAGAGTTTCTGAAAGGCAGTGAGGAGGAGAGAGGGTGGTCTAGGTGTCAGGGACAGCTTGTCTGACCAGCAAGAGGTAGAAGATGGAAAATGGAGGTTGGACCAATTTAGTTGGAATGAGGAGTACAGAATGGTCCAGGAAGTTGATTGGGTTGGAAAGGGAGATGTGAAGGGCCTGGATAAGGCATCTGAAGTGTTTGTTCAAAGCAGTAGGGAGGAACTGAAGGCTATGGAACAGGGAGGTGGCCTGATTAGACCATGCCTCAGGAAGATGATTTGGGTAGGTGGCTGCAGGATGGAATGGAGAGGAGGAATGGAGGCAGGGGATCAATCAGAAGGCTGTTAGAGAGCTCCATATGAGAGGTGAGGAGAACCTGAACCCAGGGTTGTGAGGAGAGTGGTGAGAAGGGACCAGATGGGAGAGATTCTGGAGCACAGACAAAACTGGCCCTGCTTGGATGGGGGTGGGTGAGGAGGTAAGAGTCAAGGGTGACCTCAGAGCTTTGATTCTGGGTCAGGAGGATGGCAGTACCCCTAACAGAGAGGGATAGGTATCCTTGGGGGAAGCAAAGAAGGGAGAGTTGAAGAGTCGAATGAGTAGCCTTCAAAATGACTCTGAGGGTGATAGTATAGCAGCAAAGGAAAGGACTTTGGGGGGGGGTCATATAGTCCAAACTCTTTATTTTACAGAGAAGGAAGCTGAGATCCATAGAGGTCACAGGCTTATAGATCTAGAGCTGGAAGAGACCTCAGATGTTTAGTCTGAACCCCCATTTTACAGAGGAAGAAACTGAGGCCCAGTGGGATCATGGGCTCATAGAATACCAGAGCTAGAAAGGACCTTTGAGTTGATCTGGCCCAATAAGCTTGTTTTACAGGTGAAAAATCCAAGAAGTTACTTCAGATCACAGCCTGAGACCCTCAAGGGGCCTCCATGGTCACCCAATCCAGACATCGCTCTTACAGAGGGGGATCTAGGCCCAGACAGAGATTTGCACTAGGTGTCTGCATTAGTAGAGGAGCTTGACTTCTCTTGACTTCTGCTGCAGCATCTTGTCCAATGTGGAGCACTGAGCTTGGAGTTAGAGGACCATGGTTCAAATTCTGGCTCTGCCTTTTACCCTCTGTGTGTGACTTTGGGCAGGCCACTTCCCCTTTCTGGGCCTGTTTTCCTTCTCTTCAAAATGAGCAGATTGGACTTGATGGCATCTGAGGTCCCTTTGATCTGCATCATCTTTTCTCCCCAAGGTTATAGTGAGCCTGAGGGTGCCACCCTCTGACCTGGCAGGAGAAGTGTACTGGTTGGGACAAGAAGGGTAGGGGAGAAAGGCAGTGATGGCTCCCTAACCAATGGCTCTGGAGGATCAGTAGTGTACTCTAGCAGTGGCTTGACTTTCCATGGGATGTCTTGATTTCCTATTGATTTCTGCACATTTTCTGTTCATTAAATCTGCAGACGTGTTTGGGGGCACTTTACATATGGCTGAATGAATCAGTTTCTACTTTGTCCAGCAGGAGAATTTGTTTATTGTGCCTATTCTCTATTAGACAGTTGGGTTCCACATGCTTCCCCATGGGCTCCACATGATTGCCACACCCAATGGCCTCCTGGGGCTGGCAAAGAGAAGAAAGGAGGAATGAGGAGACTTGGCATTTATGTCAGACACCGAATAGAAGGGTGCCATAGATTGGGCAAGTGACTCACTAGTGTTCTTGAATGATGGAAAGTCAGAGATGGATTTATGCCTCATCTGCTTTAGATCCCAGCCCCTCCCCAAAGAATGGTCATATTATAATCCAGGCCTCTCACCTCCCAATCTGGGCAGCCCCACTGATGTCTTGGCCCTGTGTTATTCATGGTAATGCATTTCCTTGGCTTACTTGTGCTTTATCCATTGCTGAAATGTTTTCCATCACTTGGGAGCATTGTCATTGCCTTGCTAATGCTTCCCCTGCCATGTAGGCACTTACCTTCTGTAGCAATGACTGAGGCTTGGGGGAGGAGAGGGAACCCTGAAAGGGAGAGGCTTGG
>CM053593.1:386974542-386977042 GCA_028646575.1 Pseudocheirus occidentalis | reverse complement strand
AAACCATAGACGGATGAGTCACTTCTGTTATTTTTGTTATATTTAATATTCTGTGGACTCTTTCATAGCTGGATAAAAGAACTGCTTTTTACCATTAGCCAAAAATCTTGGGATGCAAGATTTTCTCCTGTGGGTTTGCTGAAAACATCTTCAGTTCTACTAAAGAAACCAACAGGATGATGGAGGTGAGGTATTGTGCATGCCGTCAGAACCTCAGGGTTCTGCTTTCTTCTGGGAAGTTTCTGTTTCTTGAAAATTTTTTTATTCTGTGTATTTTTGAAAATTTAGAATATTGGGGGACATGCTTTAAAATGCTATTTGTAAGTTTTTATTGATCACTTTTATTGTGGGCAGCATTTTCTCCTGTAATAATGGCCTGGTTCCAGTGCAATTTATGTGGTGACTTCACAATATTTTAGGGTTTGTATTGGTAGGACAGGGATTTGTCGATAGCTAATTCATGAAAGCTAGCAAAATGTGGATGGACACACAACTGTAAACATGAGGTTTTGTCTTGCTACTTGTTTTGTAGGTACTAAATTTTTGCCACGTATACTGATACAGGTTTTTTACCTTTCTCCAAACTACAGTGGTATAGTTTTGGCCTTTTCTTTATAAAATTTGCATTGATCTGTGAGTAAGTTAAAGCAAATCCTTCTGTAATTTCTGTTTCTGAATTTCCATCATAAACACATGCATTTCTATAAGGAAATCTTTATGACTCAGCCATTGCTTTGACACTTCTTTGGTATATTGCTGACTGAGTTCATGTGGGTGTCGCTCATGGAGGACCTTTTGATTCTAGTCTTGTATCTTAGCTATTTCATAGAATCCTTCTAGAGGTAAACCACCTTTAATCGCATCTGATAAATTCAATGGTGTTTACCTTTTATTAAACTTTACTATTGCTCATCAAAGCAATGCCTGTTTTAAAACTATTTTGCTTAAATCTTTAACTTTTTTGCCATGATCTCTGAGAAAATCTATCAATTCTTTCTCTTTTTTCAATGAGGAAATAATAATTTTTCTATAGTTACTTATGGTGAAAGCATCTGTATTTCAATTATAGTGTAGGGGCTTTTGTTAAGTTTTTGTTTACAAATCTGTTCTGTGCCTTTAACTGATCTAGAAATATACATTAAAAACATTATTGAATAAGATAAACATATTATCCCACTGGGCTTTGACTTCAGGACGTTTGCAGAGTTCTTAATGTGCACAACCACAGCTTTCTCCTTACTAGCTTCATGTTGGATGTGTCTTCTCCAGAAGTGATGGTGAAGATGGTTTGATGGGATTTGGACAGAAACTGCCCCAGGTTATGTCACCATTCTTTTATGTTTAATGTTGTGTGGATAATTATTTTATTGTTATAATTATAATCTTATTCTAAATTTTTTGATAGGATTCACATAAAAACAGTCTTGGGGAAATTGCAAACATGCTATTATTTATGCTTGTGCACTCAGTGTTTTGTGGACTGTTGTGCAGGTGAACAAAATGATTTCTGTTTGTAATTGAATAAGATTAAAGTATATAAACTCATCCTCTGTTGGCTTACTACAAGCATCTTGGTACATCTTCAGTTGCAGCCAGGAAAACAGGGATAACGTGTCTCATCCTCTTTCCTAATGGTTTTAAATTTTTCCAGTAGTCCTTTATGTTTGGAAAGCCTTTCATCTCACAAGTTTGGAGACTGTGAATCTTTGGTTTGGAGACATCTGTCCACAGCATTGCTTTTCAATGTTTGTGGGCCAATTTCATATGTAAGCAATTGGAGGAAACAGTTGTGCCCATGACGATATTCTAGTTTTAATGTAGTTTGTTGGGTTTTCAAGGATTTGGGGTGGTTTGCATTTGTCATATGTAATATGTCTGATTAATCTGATGAGATGCCAGGCTATGATGTGGGCCTTTGTATGAACACTTCCTATGGAGGTAGGAATTCACTCTGGCACCTTGCTGAGAGACATAGGAAACTCCTTTGATTAGTCTTCAGAGACTATAAATCACTCTGAGATGATTGATGACTGAGAGTCAGATGATGCTTGTTAGAAGACACGCCCCTTCCTCATGGTACATAGAAGTGACCAGCATGTCCCAGGCTTCACCTGCCCCCACCCCCACCCAAAGGACTCTTAATTTACACAGACTAAAGAGGAGGTCATCACTAAGAGGACTTTCCACCCTCTTTTTAAATTATTATTATTATTATTAAATTGATTTGTTTATTTACTTTTAGTTTACAAGATTCAGTCCCACAATCCCTTGAGTTTCAAATTCTCTCCCCTCCCTCTACCCCCCACTCCCCATGGTAGCATGCAATCAAGTACAGGATTTGCAAATACTTTCACATTGTACGATAGTCTGGTTGTATAGAAGGATTGTAACCAATGGAGTGAACAGTGGGAAAGAAGAAACAAAACCAAACATAGAAAAGAATGAGAGCACGTAGATTGCTTCAGTCTCCATTTAAACTCTGTTCTTTCTAGATTTTTCT
>CM053593.1:386926631-386974042 GCA_028646575.1 Pseudocheirus occidentalis | reverse complement strand
TGATCCTTTTTGTCCACAAAAAAGGATTCTAGAGTTCTATTGCTGTTCTTATTTTGCTTCCTTTTCCTCATGTTGGCCAGTCAATTAATTGGTTGGTTTTTTTTTAGCTTCGTGAAACTCTGCTTCCAGGGGGGAAATCTCTGTTCCAAATTGCTGGCGTTTTCCCAACTGCCAGAGTTATTAGAGGGGTATTGCCACCGCCCCCCAGCTTTGGCTTGTTGAAAGCTCACCCCAGGGCCACCACCCAAGACCATGATCTGGATCCAGGGTGCTTACCACAAGAGCACTTGGCCCTGATCAATAGATTCCACCCCCCTGCGGAGTCCGCAGGCCAGGGGCTCTGAAGCAGCCCAGTGGGCGGCCGCCAGTTCCAGCAGTTCCCTTCCCCCACTGCTTCCTTGCCCTGGAGGCAGGTTGGCCAAACTGCTTTTCCTCCTCCAAATTAAGTTTCAAAGTTTCACTTTCACTTTCATCGACCATCTCTAATCCTGTTTTGCTTTATGTGAAGATTCCCTCAGGTGTGGTAGATCTTCTCTGAAGCAGACTCAAGCTGCGGCTTGGGTGGCTCAGCTCCTCCTGGCCGCCCTGGGGCCTGGCCCAGCTGTGGCTCTGGTTTGGGGCTGGGCTGGTCTCTGCTCAGGGCCTGCAGGCCTGCTGGACAGAGCCCCTCCTGCTTAGCTGCCCCTCTCCAGTCCCTGTTCCTCACGCCTTGGCAGATGTGGAGGTGCTTGAGGCTGTAGATCCTCTCCTCTGAAGACTGGCTGCAGCGCAGCTCAGCTTGGCTCAGCTCAGCTCCTTCCCACTGCTCCAGGCCTGGCTGCGGACTCGGCTTCAGGCTGGGCCTGCCTCCACTCCTGGCCCCCCGCGATGAGCCCCTGCTGCCGAGCTGCCTTCAGCGAGAGATGTGTTTCCTGTATTTTTGTGAGTCTTAGAGCCCTAGACTTTGTCTGGGCTCATATTTTATGGGTGTTTAGGGTGGTTGTGTAGGAGCTGTGGGGCCTTGCTGCTTCTATGCTGCCATCTTGGCTCTGCCCCTTAAATTTTGAAATTTCAACTGGGTTTTGGATTCATGAAATTCTAATGATAATAAGGTATGGACTGTGATCATATTGGTAATCCAGTATGATAATACCCCAGCAAAAATCTTCTTACTGATAACCTTAGAATGGAAGAAATTTGCCCCATGCTGCCCCTGGCTGTCCTATGCCAATGCCTGTTTTATGCCAGCTTGTATGCGTATGACTCTCCTGAATCCTGCTGTGCCCCAACCACAGGATTAAATATGAGACAGAGGCCATTTCTTAAGTCTCCTCTGGGCCAAGCACTGGGTGTATAAATAAGAGAAATAATCCAGATTTATTTTCAAACTTTTATTATCTAATATTAGAAGTGTGACAATGAACCAATTGTTTAGTCAACATGATTAATAAAGCACCAAATTCATTCTAGACACTGTTATAGGGATTTAAGTAACAAAATCAAGGCGAAGTAGACCCCAGCCTCAAAGTGTTTGCCAGCCAGTAATGGAAACCAGAATACACACATAAGTAGATAATAGAATGCATGCAAAATCAACACAAGGAAATCTCATTGAGGATTCCTCTAAAATGTAAGCTCTTTGAGGGGAGGGGCTGTTTAATTGTTTTTAATCTCTATATTTCTAGTATCTTACACAGTTCTTAGCTAATGTGGGTACTGGATAAATACTTGTTAAGTTAAATGACCAGCACAGAGATATAAGATAAAGTATGATAAGAACAAAGGACAGCTCCAGATAATGGGCTGTAGAGAAATGGGGAAGGAGAGAAAACATTTTCACTTCTGTGTGTGGGGTGCGGTGGGGTGGGGGAAAGAGAAAAGATTTCACAGAAGGGGGAACGTCTGAGAAGAAATTTGAAGGAAATGAGGCTTTCAATGGTTAGAGATGGGATGAAGGGGGGATTCTTAAAATGAGGAAAGGCTCTGGCAAATGCAGTGGAGTTGGGAGATGGCATGCCAAATTCAGTGATCTGAATAGAGTTCAGCTTACTTAGAACACGGGGTCATGTCCAAGACACCTGGAATGACCAACTGGAGTTTGTCCATTTGTCCACCTAGATGATAACAAAATCCCGTTTTTCTCTCTCAGCCATTTTGAAGAATCCCAGTACAGGCTGGCCAGATGACAAATACACAAATTCTGGAGGAAATGACAAGATTCTCCCCCCAAACAACCAGGAAGTCTTTTCTGAAGGGGACTTGCTTCTTCAGGTAGGTGAAAGATGCCTGTATCTTTTTTCCTAGACAAGAATTATGAGGAACAGGATCCTTTGTGATCTGACTTGTGGCACATTTGTATAAGCAGATAGTTCACCTCAAAGTTCTCTCTCTTAAATGTTTTTTCCAGTGTTATTTCACTTTCCTTCCATAGTAAGCACAGTATATAGAACCCACACCCTTTTTTCTTTGACAATTTGGGATCTTGTTTGATTTCAAAAATGGATGTTTTTAAATGAAGCCAGGACACCTGGGTTTGTATTGCAAGACACAAGTATTTCCCTGACAATGTTGGCCAACAACAAAAACCCCAACGACAGCAACAATGATGATGGCATATGATTCTACTTGTTATTTTGTGTTTTCCTTCTAACAACCCCAACAGGTACACAAGAAGAAACTAAGGTACAAAGAAACGAAATCATTTGCCTAAAGTCATGAAGCTAAGTAATTATCAGGGCATGATTCAAACTTGGGTTTTATTGCTTCCTAAGTTCAATACTCCAATCCAATGGATATTTCTTAAAGGCTTATTATGTATAGGGTACCATGCTTGGGATACTGGTCATGAGAAGGCAGATATGAAAAGCCTCTTACAAAGAAATTCCATGTTCCTGGGTACTCAGAGCATTAGCTGGAAGATCAGAGAGAGAGAATACAGACATCTGGGAGGATTAGGGAAGACTTCCTTTAGAAAGGATCACTTTGCTGAGTCTTGCAGAAGAGGGAATGCATCTTGGGCATGGGAGGAGTCTCTGCAAAGGTAGAGGCAGGAGATGGGATGCTGAGATTAGGAAGTATCAATGGGGCCCTTTGGCTGGTTTGGGAAGTTCCTGAGTATTTAGTGGCAGGGGAATGAGCAGGGAGGGGATAGTCAAGATGTGGACAAGACTTGGTTTGGAGTCCATCCCAGTGGAGATGGGACTGGAGAGAATAAGAAGGGATCTATAAGCCTGTGATGGCTTGCATTAGTCTCCTGAAACACTTATATTGCTCATGACCATATTACTTAAATGAAATGTGGCCAGGTCCTATTTCATGTAATCAAAGCTCCTAAGATTCAGTGATTTATAGAGTGAAAGCCTTCAGAGCTGGAAAGGACCTTAGAGGCAAAAGTATTGCATCTTCTACTTGCATTCTCTAAGTGATGGGAAGCTCATCATCTTACATGGCAGCCCATTCCAATCAATCAACAAGTCCACTGTTGGCAGACTGCTTTACTATTAGAAAATCTTTCTGGATGAGCTGTAATCAGCCTTTCTCACAGGTCTCTGTCTTATTTCTAACTTCTTTCACTTAGCAAACTGGATCTTAAGAAAAGTCAATCACTTTAGTTTCAATGCCTACCAGTGATATTTTGCAGATGCTAGGAGTGGTGGCTTTCATGGGACACTTTTTCCTGTCCTGAAAACTGCTCTTTCCTAGCTTCTTGCATGGAGGGGGAGAGAGATTGGTCCAAATGCTGGCAGAGTCATGAAGCCCTGGCTTCCAATTTTGCTTCTAAAATTTCCAAGTTGTGCAGCTACTAGTAAGGTGCTTTACTCACAGATGAAAGGAAGTTAACAGCACTCACACCTCCACAGAAATGTCATGAAGCTCAAGTGAGTAGAATAATGTCTGGACAGCACTGTGCCAGCTTCAAAGTGCTCTTCAAGCCATCACCTGTAAATTGTGAGGGAGTGTTACATCCTGGAATATGCCAAGTGGACCAAGGGCTTGCCACGGGCTGCTTCATAGGACTGAGTGGGTCTCACCTTGGTGCTTGTCGAAATGATTTTGGTTAAATCTCTCTCACACACACATACACACACACCATACACACAGACACACAGATTCAGACAGATGCGCACACAAAGACACACATACAATGTGCCCAAAGATTTCCTGTGGACTTAAAAAAACCCACAAGTAAAAGAAGAGCCGTCATCCCAAGATCTGGTTCCCACTGGGAGTTGTGGAGAGGGTGTGTGTGTGTGTGTGTGTGTGTGTGTGTGTGTGTGTGTGTGTGCGAGGGCACAGATAGAGGATAGAAGAGGATAGATTTCCTTTAGGGAATAAGCTTACATCAGGTCTAAGGACTATTTTTTTATTTTTTTGTGGGAGAAAGCCAACATGAGTCTGAATGGCTTCATATTTATGCCAAATCCATTTCCTTTAGTTGAAGGAAGTAAGGAGGGTTAGCTTGCAGAAGAGCAGACACCAGGGGAGGTACCTGATAGCTTCAGCTATTGGAAGAACTGCCATTTGGGAGGGGGAGTCACCTCATTTTCTTTGACCCCAGAGGACAGAAGCCGAGAAATAGGAGGACATTGTAGAGAGGTGGATTTAGAATAGACACCCAGAGAGTCTTCCTCACTGTGATTGCAGTCCCCAAGTGACCTGGGCCTGGGCAGCCTGGGACAAGATGCTGGCCCTGTCTCTTAAGAGGGCCAAGGAGGACATGTGGAAGGAAGAGCTCCACATGCGGACCCAGAAGATGGGGCTCTGAGTTCTCCTTTTGCCCCTGTGTGATGGTAGCTAAGTCACTTGATCTTTCTGGGACTTGGTCTGTAAATTGTGCTTCGTCTTCTTGGAAAGAAGGTGGAGATGAGGAGGGTCCCTGCAGACGTGAAGAGAGACGAAGGGCTGGATTTTCATAAAGGAGCAGAGCAGAGAGTCTAGTCTAGAGTCTAGATCCTGACTTTGACTCTTGGAAACATCTAGAACCTGCTGTTCCCAACTTCAGTGAGATTGAAATATATTGAATAAACTCTAAGCTCAGAGCATTTGGGAGCCCTGAAGGTCCTAACCCTTGGATGAATCGGTGCCACTTAGACAATGTGGCACAGAATAAAGTTTGTAGGATTTGGAAGCAGAGCATCTGGGTTTGTGTCCCAAATCTGCTACTTATCACCACTGTGAACTTTTGGTCAATCACATCCCCTCTGTGGGACTCAGTTTGCTCTTCTGTAAAATGAA
Organism: Pseudocheirus occidentalis; assembly: GCA_028646575.1. Classification (NCBI taxonomy): domain Eukaryota; kingdom Metazoa; phylum Chordata; class Mammalia; order Diprotodontia; family Pseudocheiridae; genus Pseudocheirus; species Pseudocheirus occidentalis. Next base: position 386,968,828 of record CM053593.1, on the reverse strand, counting down.
GGAAGATCCTTGTAGTTCTAAGTTCTGGCACTGGATTCTGCCTGCATTCTAGCAGCTCAAAGGTGAATAAATATAAACTGAAAGGAGACAACCTGAGAGCTGCCTCTCTGCTCCCTTGGGCAGTGGGCCATTGGCTCCATTCTCCCAGTGTCCATGCTTTACCCGGTGATGGCAGGCCAAGGACTGGAGGGTCCTCCTTGACTGCAGCTGCATCCTCAGAAGCTTGTGCTCCCCTTCAGCCTCGCAGCTGCTATGTGGCCAGAGCCCGTCCTGGGGGTGAGGGGCATTCTCCTCATGCCTCTAATTCCCTGGTGCCCTAGTGAAGCCACCTGGATCCCATTAAGCTTTTGATGAAGTCATCACATAAATCTGCTCTCTTCCTGTTACTCTTCAGGCTTGGGACTCCCAGCAGCCTCCACCCTGATGCCAGCTGAGCACCCTCCATTTATTCCATCTGGGCAGGTTTTATCTCTCAGGCCTGCTCCACCTCCAGAGGCTTTCTCACATGAGGGCTGGCACTTGCCTCTCCTCCTGGACTTTGGTTTATTCACTCATTGGCTCTGTTTACCCAGCTGGCCTTTCTGAGTCATTGGCTGCCTCTGAGGAACAGGCCCTCTCATTTAAAAACTGTTTTCAGCTTAGCATTTCAGTTAGATGCAAATGGTCGTTGCCCAACTGGAGTGGCCTTCTAGCAGTGTTCACTTTGGAAATGGGACCAGCTTAATTTGCAGCATGAAGTGATAGATTATTGGTGCTGCAGAGAACTTAGCAGTCACCTGGTCTACCCAGACGAGAAAAGAGAAACCATATCCATTTGTATTACACATTTGCAACCAAAGCCACCAAGACCATTTTTTTATCTCACTAAATTTTCCCCCAGAGTCACTGTCCACTGGGTGGTTCTAGATCCTGCTGACTTTTCCCAGACTTCAGCTGTGCTCAAGACATGGAGGCTGAAGCACTTTGTTTAGGACATGGGGAGGATTGGTATTGTCCGTGTGGGTTGTGAGCAAACCAGATAATGCCAGATTGGAAAAACAAAGATGACCCAGGGCCCCCAGGCACAATTCTCCTCCAAAATACCTCTCATTGGGGTTTGTGGATTTGGTGACAGTATACAAACTTGTGACATCCAGTATTTTTTCTGCTGTTCCCTAAAGTAATTAATCAATCAACAAACATTTATTCAAACCTACTGTGTAACCAAAACAAAATGGTTCCTGCCCTCAAGGGCTTACATTCCATCATGGGAAATTATATATATATGTATGTATATAGATAGATAGATAGAAAGATAGATATAGATGTACATATGTATGTATGTATGTATGTACAAAATCCATAGCCATTCATACAAAGTAGTAAGGGGAGGAGGTTTGTAGGTGGGGGCTGTGACCAGGAAGGGCCTCATGGGGGAGGTGGAACCTGAGTGGAGGTTTGGAAGATGCCATAGACTTTATCCATGGCACCCACCGTACACACACACTCAGAGCAGAAGAGGGCCTTAGAACAGGTCTAGGCCAAACTCTGATTTTGTACGGGAGAAGCTAAGGCCCAGAGGAGAGGAGACCTCATCCCAGATGGCAAGGAGAATCCCAAGTGGACCCTGGGCTGACCCAGGCTTCCTGATGCTGACCCCAGGGCTTCTGGTGAGCTCCATGTTCCTCCAGTGTTGTCTGCTTGACCAGGAGTAATGAAGAACTCAAACCTCTTGTGCAGCTCTTGCTTTGGACTCTCAGGGATTCTCACCCTTGAAGCAGGGACACAAATGGTCACATTGAGCCAGGGATGTTTCCCCAAGTTGATGTCACCCACAAAGGAGATGTGGAAGAGCCTCTGAAAATTCCACACTATGGTCCTGCAGGCTTTCGTTCCCATCCAGGGTGTGGTGCAGAGGAGAGGAAGGCTGACGTTGAGTCAGAAGACACAGGTTTGAATCCCAGCTCTGCCAGTGACTGCCCCAGGACTTTGGGCCAGTTCCCCTCCCTTCCCCTCTGTGGGACTCAGTCTCCTTATCTGTAAAAAGAGGGGACTGAACTAAATGACAACTGGGCTGGTTTTTCTAATTTGGAAGATTGTGATCTGATTCTGAGGATGCCCAGGATTGGGAAAGCAGCAGATTTACATGCACAGTATGTGTATGTGGTTATATGCATGTATGTGCATGTGCAATATGCGTATAGAATAAAACATAAATATATTAGCTATAAATCTGTGTGTATGTTTATCTATACACATACACACATAGACAGGGATGTATGTAATTACTGACCTAAAGCTTTATGTCGACAGTTATATAGATACATGTATGTAGAGAGCCCTGTGATGTATGTATGTAAACGTGTACTTACATTTCCATGAGTTCCATGGGATTTGTGTTTTGCCCATTCGAGCTTCTCCACTCCCAGTAGGCAGAGGCTTCAGGAAGGAGCTCCGGCTTCAAGTCCCAGCTCTGATAGACATGTATGTGCTCTGGGACCCTGTGAAGGACCCTTGGCTTCTCAGTGATCTGGGTGTTCTGTGTTTATGTCCATTTTAGAGGCTCTAAGATTTTTAGTGAGTTTTTAGCGATATTACCACAAAAGATAAATATCAGAAGCAGCATTTGAATCCACACCTTCCTCCTCTCCTGCCATGTTCCCTGCCCTGGCAGATGAGGATTCTCTCCCAAGGCCACTGGTGGTTCCTGCCAGACTGCAGGTGCTGGGACTGGTGGCAGGGATCCTAGCAAGGGAAGGGAGATCCCAAAGGAACCCCTGACCCCCCTCCCCAACTTTGCCCTCATGGCTCTGGCCTTGCCAAACTGTTTTTGATCTTCTCATTTCTCATGAGTTGACTCAGACCAACCAGTCCCCTCCTGTTGCTGTTGGGGGGTTGGGGTTGGCTGCATTTTTTAACAATGATCCCTCCTTTCCATTGACAGCCGCCAGTTCTTCCCTCCACCTCTTCCCCCATGCAATGTGCTAACTTCTAAGTGCAATGGTGGCTTTGTGCTTGTCTGTTTAGTTCTGTGTATGAATGGGTTATTGTAGAGATGACCCCTCCTTTACATACCTGGTATCTCCCCCCTCCCATGTTGAAACAATTTTAATAAAAGGAAAGTTTTAAAAATAGAAAAATAAATAGAAGGTAAACTGTTACAACAACGATCACACCAGCAATGACAAGGCCAACCATGCCAGCTACCCAAGGCCATGGGCCAGATCTGATGTTTCTGGTATTCTCAATCACCTCAACCCTAGGAGGAATAGCGGACCCTGTCCTTGGTGCTGATTCCTCCATGCTGCGCTCCAGTTCTGAGATCCAGTCTCCATTCAAAGCTGAAACATGCATCTGGTCCTTTCCAAGAGTCTGGATTCTGGCAGGTGTAGCACCGAGGCAGCCCCAGATGTGTCCTGAGAGGAAGCTCATTGGATGGCGCTGCATTTCCCTTTGAAAGTGGTTCCAACGCCAGATGTTTCAGAGCTCACCAGAGGGAGGAAAGTGTGTGGCTCCCTGTGCCATTGGCAGGCAGGATGGCCTGTGAATCGGAGTGGCAGATCCCAGGTTCTCCAATCCCACAGCTGCAGTGGCCAAAGCTTCTCTCACCCGAGCAGCCCAGGAGTATCTGAGATGGATCTGGCCAGGCTGGGAAGGGAAGGTTCTGCAGGAAGCCTGGCTGAGCTATGCTTCCCCAAGATGGCTCAGGCTTTCTCCCTTGCTCTGGCAGTAGGCTTGGTTCAGTCTTGTGCCCTTGATGTTTTCATCCCATAATAAAAATGTGCAGAAGACATCACCTGAGGGATGTGTGGTTGGAGCAGGATGGGGCCCACTCCATAGCAAGGGGCGTCAGACAAGAGCTGGGAGCAATCCTGCACTTTGACATCTCTGGGACTGCATTGGGATCTCCAGCTCCTGAGTAGGTCTGAATCTCAGAATTGGAAGGGAAAGGGTGGAGAGGGAGACAGCGAGGATGGATGCCAGACATAGATTGCCTTATTGGATCCTCACAGCAGCCCTACAAAGGAGATGCTATTGTCTGCATTTTGTAGTTGAGGAAACTGAGGCAGGCAGTAGTGAAGTGACTTCTCCAGGGTCACACAGATTGGGAGTGTCTGAGGCTGGATCTGAGTTTGGGTCTCCTGACTTCAGGCCGAGTACTGCAGCACCCAGCTGGACTTGGACATGGGGAGAGGAACAAGGACTCATCCAGCTCCTCCTTCAAGTAGGTGAAACCTCCTCCCCCGAAGTAACCTGCTCTGCTCTGGGACAGCTTGGACAACTTAGCCTTCATATTCAGCCCAAATCTGCCTCTTTGTCATGCTCTCCTGCTCCCCACCCATCCCCTTGTGCCTCATTCTGTCCTCACGGCCACATGGCACATGAGAAGACTGGGACCACTCAAAATAGAACCAGTCAAGGATGAGAACAGCAGGAAATGGCTCTGGCTCAGGGGCTGGCCCATGCCACAGACTTGGGCACTCCCATGGTGCACGAGGTCCCCTATTTTTATTTGGCAGCCAGAGGGGTAAGGAGAGCCTAGGACCATTGTTGGTGGAGACGCCTTGCATGACCCAACTGACTCAGAATGCCTTTGTGCTTGGTATCTATAAGCAGAAAGCTGGGCAGGCTGCCATTCTTCTCACTCTGGCTGTCTTTGGCCTGAGTCCCCTGCTGTCCAGAGATGGCTGGGGTAACTCTAGAAGTGATTGGCCTCAGCAGTTAGTCTCAAGAGGATACTTTGGCAAAGGTTTTTGTCAAGATTCAATTCAGTTACACACACACACACACACACACACACGCACATTTGGTGCCTCTTTGTGTCAGACTCTGGGCTAAGCCTCTGGGTACAAGGACAACAGGGAAAAATCACTCCCTCCCTTGGAAGAGCCCACATCCTTCTGGGGGTGGGGCATGGCCTGAATACAGATCAATGTCACACCAGATCAAGTATATCAGAGGAGAGGGATTCAGGGAAAGGAATCCAGGAAAATGTCCAGAGGAAGATAATATGTTTCCTGAGGTAAATCAGGGAAGACTCTATAGAGCTATGGCATGTGAACTGAGCCAAGAAAGCAGAGGTGGCTAATAATGGGTGGAAATATGGAGACAGGATCTCTTAGGCATAGGGCACAGCCCAGGTAAATGTGCAGAGGTGGGAAGATGTTAGATTGAGTTCAGAATCATGTCTTTGGCTAGTTTGCATGGATCACACCTGGCATACATATGTGTTGGTGACATGGGATTATGAAAATTAAGTGAAGTAGATGGGATCCAAATTGTGAGGCCCTTAAATGCCATGCTGCAAAGCTTGGATTTTATCAGGGAACAACAGATAGTCACTAGCAATTATGGAGTAGGAGAGTGCCTGGTCACATCTAGGCTGTAGGAGAATGATGTTGGCAGCTGTTTGGGATGGACTGGAGAGAGTGGGAAGCAGAGAAACCAAGGAGGGGGGATTTCTAATTGTCTAGGAGAGAGGCAATGAGGGTCCACAGCAGAGTGATAAGGGGAATGGGAGGAGACACATGGGGAGAGATGGGCTGTATTGGGAAGCTCCAGTGGACGGGACTTGGCAGCTGATTGGATCTAGGAGGTGAGATGGAGAGGTGAGTCAAGGATGCTTCTGGGCTCCACACACTGTGAGGGGCTGGGCCATGGGCCACCTGCCTCTGCAGCTTCCAGGATGTTCAGAAGACTTTCTGCTGCTCATCTGTTTGTTGGCAGGTCCTGATGGAGCAGATATACTGGGCTCGCTCTGGGCTCTGCTCACCACAATTAGAGCTTGTCCTTGCTTTGTCCATCCTTTCTACTGGACTAGATTGTAAGCTATTGGAGGACCAGGATGCCAGCTCTGTGTCCTGAGAATCTTAGGTTTTCTCCTATTTACCTAACAGTGCTGGAAAATGTGTTCAATGAGCTTATGCTCACCTTCTGAAGGAGTATGTATATGTGTTTATATTTAAACTATGTATATATTGATAATGTATTATTTACAAGGACATTATACATTATTACAAATACGTTATATATAAATTACATAAACATATTATCAAAATTATACACTTATGTATATAATTTTATTAAATAATGTCTATAATTATGTAATATATAATTACAATTTTTAGTGTAGAATGTATCTTATGTAGATTTATCCGGGTAAATGTTGTTTCTCCCAGAGAGCTCCTTGAAGCTGCAGGCACTTTCATTTTTGCCTTTGATTCACCAGTATTGGGCTCATAGAAAGTCTTTAACAAATTCTTGGCAATTGCTTGGTTGGTGGTAGCTTGAGGTCACCAAGTAAGACCAGGGCCTGAGGGGCATGGGGGCAGGAGGAGCATGGGGAGAGCCAGGGATTGCGCATGGCTTTCTCTACTCCCCTGTACTGCAGCTGTGACAGGGAGAGGGGAGTTTCAAAGTCCTCTTCTCTATGGTAGCTGTGGGAGGGAGCAGTGGCCAAGTGTGCCTCAGAGGCTCAGTGCTTTGGTGTGGTCTCAGTAGTGCTAGCTTCCTGGGCATATTTCCTTTTGTTTTTGTCATGGCATGTGCCTTGGGCAAGGTGGTCTAGAGCACATGTGAGTGGGACAGCTAAAAAGTGATGAGTCAAGAGCTTCCCGTCTGTCTGCAGTGAATGAGCAGCTTCCCTGGTCCCTGTTACCAGCAGGACCTGCTGTGGGTATGGAGACCCAATCCACACATATCCATAGAGCTTTTGTGGAGACCTGCACCAATGTTATTGTAATTCTCTCATAAAAGTCAGCCATTAACCTTCCTCTTACTCCCATGTAAAAAAACCATTTTATCAATGGTAAGAAAAAAAAATACTCTCATGTAACAAAACAAAGGTTGATCAAGTACACTGGGCTACTCTGTTGAAGTCTTGAATTTAGTCACAGCACAGGTTTCTACAGAACAAGGGTTGGTTTATTTCCCACAATTTCTTCCCTAAGAATGATCAGGATGTGAATGAAATATGTGACCTGTGACACACTCTCCCTCAGAGGTAGATTAAATGTCTTTCCAAGTTAATACGCAATCCCAAGTGGCGATAAGATGTTTTATCTTTAATGTCTCACAAGTAGGTATATGACCATAGTGAGTTGGTTCAAAAGCAATCCTCACTGCAGTATCCAAAGGTCAGGAAATCTCAGGAATGATGATGGCTTGAAAGGACAGCTAGTGCAACCCATATATGACCAAGAGACCTTCTCCAGTAGAATACTTCTCCTGGAAGTCATTCAAGGAGGGGTACTAACCAGCTCTCATGGCAGCCCCTTCTACTCTGGGACAGCTCGCATTATGGGGGAAGGTATTCATTTTAGCAGAGCCCAGATATGTCTCTTTGTAGCTTCTGCCCATCGCTTCAGTTTGTGCCCTCTGGGGCCAAATGCAACAAATCTCATCCCCCTTCCATGTGATGGCCTTTCCTGTATTTGAAGACAGCTATCATCTTCCTAGTGAAGATTGGCCCTCGTGGCCAGTTTCAGGTCCAGTTCTATGAGCCTGTGTCTCCCTGAGCCTTCTCTTCTCCAGGCTAACCATCCCTAAGACTGTCAGCTTGTCATCATGGGGCATAATTTACAGGGTTCTGGTGACTGTCCTTTGAATGCTTCAGACATGTCCTTGTCCTTCTTAAAATGTAGCATTAAGAAGAATGGAGCACATTGCAGACTTGTGGTTGGACCAGGGCAGAGGACAGTCAAAAGATTCTAGGATACAATGTCCCTTAGTGCACCTGAAGGACATATCAGTGCTTTTGGCTGCGCGAAAATACTGAAGACAGATGGAGTTGGAAATCCACTAAAACCCCAGATCTTTTACAGATGAAATGTGCACATTCCTTAACCCAGCTATACTGCTATTATGTCTGTGCCCAAAAGAAATCAAAGAAAGAGAAAAAGAATCCATATCTTAAAAAAATACAGCAGTTCTTCTGTGGTATCAAAAAATTATAAACTGAGGACATGTCATTAATTGAGCAAGTTATGATATTTGAATGCAATGGAATACTCTTATAATATAAGAAATGATGGAGATGGTTTCAGGGAAAAAAGAAACTTGTGAAGACTGACATGAACTGATTCAAAGTGGAATGAGAAGAACTAGAAGAAAAAACATACTAAAATGATACAATAATAAAATGATACAGTAACAATAACCTCTCCTCTCCTCCCCTCCCTTCTTCTCTCCTCCCCTCCCTTCTTCTCTCCTCCCCCCTCCCTTCCAGGCTCTCCATGGTTTTTTTATTGTAGTCACTGCAGATGGATATATCTTCTACGTCTCACCTACTGTTCAGGACTACCTGGGATTTTATCAGGTCAGTTATAGCTGCCTTTGGAGTTTTTTCCCCCTTATTTAAATGTAACTTAATGTGGAAAGAACATTAAAAGAGCCTCATAGGATCACATCTAGAACTGGAAGGGACCATAAGGATTACCTGTCCCTTCCTGTTTACATATAGGGAAACTGAGGCCCAGAAAAGGCTACTTGCCCAGGGATATGCAGGTTGTAAGTAGGTCTGGGAATGAGCTGAAAGAAAATTTATTACAATGTGTCATTAAATATGTAAACTATTTATGCAGGTAAAACATTTTGCAAATTGTTCTTATTTTTTTGTTTGTTTTTTGGAGGAGGGAAGGTAGGGCAATTGGGGTTAAGTGACTTGCCCAAGGTCATATGGCTAGTTTTTTGTGTTAAGTGTCTGAATCTGGATTTGAACTCAGGTTGTCCTCCTGACTCCAGGGCTGGTGCTCTATTCACTGTGCCACCCCCTCTTATCACTATCATTCATTATTGTTATTAATCATTGTCTATAGAGGAGGGAAGTGAGAACTCGATTCCTCTCATGGAGCATGCCAACTCTGTGATTCAGTGATCACAGCTCAAGGCATCCGGTGAGGCCACATGGAGGGGGTGATCTCCTGTAGAGCTGTGACCTGAAGGGAAGCAGGCCTCTGCACACCTTGCTGCTATCTGCTGTCCTCCCACCAAAGCTTCTCTTTCCCACCAGCCCCCATTTCTTAACTGCTCTTTTGAGCATTCTGTTCTCACTCAACATAACCTAGGTCACTCTCTGGACAGTCCCATTGAGGATCTTCTTATCAAAGAAGCAAACAGGTTTGATGGGACAATCACAGGTTTGAGGTAGAAGGGACCAGAGGTCACCTACTCTAACTCCCTCCTTTTACAGATGAAGAAATGGAGGTGTAACTTAGGGAGGTCTTGATAGGATCATAGATTTTGGAGTCATCTAGTACAAATCATACATTCTAATTCTAATCTTCTCATTTTATAGGTGAGAAACCTGGGGTCCAGCAGGAAGTGATTTGCCCAATGTCACACAGCTAGTGGGTGGCAAAGTTAAGATTTGAATCCAGATCCTCTGACTTAAAAACAGAACTCTTTCCATTACGTGGGAGAGTTCAGTTAATCAAACATGCTGAAGAATTCTCTCTCTCCCATCCCTTTTCTCTCTCTCTGTCTCTCTCTGTCTCTGTCTCCCTTCTAAGAAGAGCAGATACTGATTTTTTCCTTGCCTTAATGACACTTTTCTCTTTAAAAATATGGCAAAACCAATAAAGATAAAATTCTGATTCTTATAATGCAAACAGCATTGTGAGAGCACTTGAGTGTCTTATAGAGTTTCATGTCTTGGCTCTATCTGTTTGAATTCTGAGGTTTTGTCCATTTTTTTTCCTTTGTGAATATTTTGTAGCCATACACCACCACTACCCTACACTGTGAAATGGCCAAATTTTGCATTAGTCCTTTGCTTTCAACTACTGCCAGAAGAGCAAAGTGTTTGAGTGGCAGGAATGAGTTTTCCTTCTGATGTTGATTTCATCTGGTAACTCATCCGGAGTGTTCATCTTTCTCTGCTTGGCAGCTTTCAAACAGCTGCACTTCAGAATCTCCCTTGCCATTGGGACCAGAATTAGATAACAGAAGCTCACTGCTCTTCCTTAATCAGTAGATGATAGATAACTACAGATACAAGCCACCAAGCATCTTCAGGAATTAAAAAAATCTATGGTTCTGGCCCCAGAGTATCCTCACTGAGAAAGCCGGCATCCATGAATGGAACATTGAACAATACATTTTTAAGCATGGTTTTAAGAGAAATTGTGATACCAAAGTGTCTTAAACTCCAAACTCTGTGGAATGAGTTGCTCTAAAATTTGGTGGCTTGTAGATGAAATAAAAACATGTGGGCACACGGGGTGAATTGGGGGTGGAGAAATTTGAGAAATGTTGCAAAGGTGAAATCAATAGGCTTTGGTCACCAATTGAATACTGGAGGTGAGAAATAGTGAAGAGTTGAAGATGACTTCTTAGTTGTGAGTCTGAGAAACTAGGAGAATGGCATTGCCCTTTACAATAATAGGAAAGTGATGGAGTTAGGGGAAAAGAGAATAAGATCACTTTTGGACACCTTTAGTTTAATCTGTTTACTGGATATCCAGTTTGAGATGTCTGGAAAGTAGTTGGAGATGCAAGATTAGAAGTCGGCATAGAGATTGCACAGGATATATATATATATATAATTTGAGAATCATTACCACAGAGATGTTAATCAAATCTGTGAGAGCTAATGAGTAGAGAGTAGAGAGTAGTAGAGAGAAAAAAGAAAAGAGGGTCCAGGACAGAATCCTGAGGGACCTATAGTGAGAGGGCATGATTTAGATGAGGCTCTAGGAGAGGACATTCAGAATGGATGGTCAGAGAGTTGGGAGGAGACTAGGACAGAATGGGGGGTATTTCAGTATAACTGGGAAACGATGGGAAAATCTAGACTAGATGAGTAGCTCTGTTAGTGGAGAAAATGGAACCCCAGTGTGCTGGCATTTAATGATAGCTGCTGTTTCTTATATTATTTTTGTAGTGTTCAGATTTTCTGACTTGTCATGTTCTTCTGGGAGACTTATAATCCTTAAGATCTCTATGTCTATTCTCTGAGATGATTGTTTTACTTGTATAGAGATCATGTTTTTTTGGAACATTCCTGGGTCTTCGTTTTCTTCTTTCTTTTTCCTGAATTCCTTTACTTCTGTGAATTTTTTATTTGGAAAGGATTTTCATCACAGATTTAACTTTTTCTCTTCTGCTTATTATTTTTGCTGTGTGGGACTTGTAGTCTGCTTTAACAATTTTTATTTCTCTCTTAAACCATTTGGAAATATCCTGCCATACTTGATTACATGTTGTCTTTGGAATTCAGAAGCTCCTCTGTCTTATCTGGTGTATACACACACATACATACACATATATACAAATACACACTTATATGCATCTATGTATATCATATACAATATGTATATATGTGTATACATGTATATAGTACAGAATATGTATGTATATAAAATATATTGCATGCATCACATACATACATGCATTGCATGTACATGTACATACATGTGTGTATACCTATGGATATGCATATACATATACATATGTATGTTTTTAAATTTGTCTTACATCATCTATTCATAGATGTCTGAGAAGGCCATATTTCCTCATGTTATTAGGGTCTTTTCCCTGTTGGTTTATTTGCTTGTGCTTAAATTCTTTAAAAAGTCTTCTTCCTCTTGTCATATTTGATCATTTCAGTGCTTTTATCTTTTTATTCATCTGTTGCTCAGTTTCTGACTCTTGCTCCTTTGTTGATGTGGCCTGGAGACTGAACCTCAAAGCTGTCTCAGCCTCCTCTCATAATGGGGAATTCAGTTTTCTTTGGGTTGGTCTCTGCTCCAAGTGACTTCTGGGAAACAAAACTGGCCACATATGTATATAGGTCCCTCTATTTCCAGTCTAATGGAGTCTCACACACGTAATGACTCCATATTAGAGTTCCCTTAGGTGTCCAGCTGAGCACTATCATAGCATAGCATACTACTATAAAGCTGACCCAAGCAGAGTAAGTGTCTGTATTTAGTGAATGGACTTGTGCAGGAAACCCTGCCAGAACATGGTGGTTAGTGGATGAGGGATATTGAGTGAGTGTGTGAAGGATTAGAGATTAGCCTTCTCTGTTAGTTCATTGGGTTATTACCTCAGTAAGGTACTTTGTGTCTTAGATCATGGAAACCACTTACATTTTCTCTCATATATAATTCTTATTTTGGAGAAGTCTGAGAGGTCATGATGATAGGAGAAAAAGTATAAACTTCCATAGGTCATATGACCTAATTGATAATAACTGATATTTCTATAATCCATTAATGTTTGCAAGTCACTTTACTTGCATAATTTGAGCCTCGCTTCAGCTCTCAAAGTAGTCACAAACATTATTCTTCCCATTTTACAGATGAGGAAATTGGGGCTTAGAAAGTTGACATGACTTGCCCATCATCACATACCAACTAAGTGTCTGAGATGGGCTTCAAGGAAGAGGTAGCTAGGTGGCATAGTCAATGGGATCAAGAATACTGAAGTCAAATCCAGTCCCAGATACTTACTAATTGTGTGATGCTGGGGGAGTCACTTAACCACTATTTGTTTCCTCATCCATAAGAGAATAATAGCATTCACCTCCCAGGGTTATAGTGAGGGTCAAATAAGATAATAACTGTAAAGCTTTTGGCACAGCACTAGGCACATAGTAAGAGTTTTATCATCATCATCATCATTTTCTTTTTTAAATTTTAACTTATTTATTAATTTTTAATTTTCAACATTCATTTCCACAAGATTTTGAGTTACAAATTTTCTCCCCATCTTTCCCTACCCCCGCCCTGATAGTGAGCCTGCTGAATACCCCTCCCCCCAATCTGTTTTATTATCTTCCCCCACCCAATCCCCAACTTTCTAGCAGGGCAAAATGGATTTCTATACCGCAGTGTCTGCATATCTTATTTCCCAGTGGCATGTAAAAAACCAATTTTATAAACATTTGTTTTTAAAACTTTGAGTTCCAGATTATTTTTCACTTCTTCCCTCCTCACCAAGCCCTACTGGGAAGGTAAGCTATTCAATATAGGTTATGCATGTGTAGTTACGCAAAATGTTTCTATAGTAGTTATATTGTGAATGACTATTGCCCTCCATCCTATCCTGCCCCCCACCTATTTTATTTTCTCCTTTGACCCTTTTTCAAAGTGTTTGCTTCTAACTACCCTCTCTCCGAATCTTCCCTTCCTTCTATCATCTGCCCTCTTATCTCCTTTCCCCCTACTTTCCTGTAAGCTAAGATACTCAATTGAGTATGTATATTATTCCCTCCTTAAGCCATGTTCAATGAGTGTAAGGTTGACCCATTCCCTTTCAACTTCCTGCTCTTCCCCTCCATTATAAGAGGTTTCTCTTGCATATTTTATATGAGATAATTTATCTTATTCTATGTCTCCCCTTCTTCCAATATGTTCTTCTCTCACCTCTTAATTTTAGTTTTTAGAAATCATCCCTTCATATTCAACTCACCACGTGCCTTCTAACAATATATACACATATACACACACTCACACATATGTTTATACACACACCCTCCTATACATACAAATATATGCATGCATACATACACACACATATATTCCCTTCAACTATCCTCATATTGAGAAAAGTCTCATGACTTACAATGATCATTTTTCTGTTTAGAAATTAAATAGTTCAACTTTAGTAAGTTCCTTATTATTTCTTTTTCCTGTTTACCTTTTCATACTTCTCTTGCTTCTTGCATTTGAAAGTCAAATTTTCTGTTCAGCTCTGTTTTTTTCATCAAGAATTCTTGAAAGTTCTCCACCTCATTGAATGACCATATTTTCCCCTGGAGCATTATACTCAGTTTTGCTGGGTTGCAGATTCTTGGTTTTAATCCTATCTCCTTTGACTTCTGGAATATCATATTACAAGCCCTTTGATCTCTTAATGTAGAACCTGCTAGATCTTGTGTTATCCTGATTGTGTTTCCACAATACTCAAATTGTTTCTTCCTGACTGCTTGTAACATTTTCTCCTTGACCTGGGAACTCTGGAATTTGGCTGTAATATTCCTAGGAGGTATTTTGGGGGAATCTTTTTCAAGAGGTAGTTGATGAATTCTTTCAATTTCTACTTTGCCACCTGGTTCTAGAACATTAGGGCAATTTTTCTTGAGGATTATTTGAAGGATAACTTCTAGGTTCTTTTTTAGATCATAGCTTTCAGGTAGTCCAAGAATTTTTAAATTATCCCACCTATTTTCCAGGTGGGTGGTTTTTCCAATGAGATATTTCACATTGCCTTCTATTTTTTTTCATTTGTTTGGATCAGTTTTATACTATCTTCATTTTGCATAAAATCATTAACTTCCATTTGCTCTAATCTAATTTTGAAGGAATTATTTTCTTCAGTGAGGTTTTGAAATTCTTTTTCTATCTGGCAAATTCAGCTTTTTCTTTTCTTTTCTTTTTCAGTCAGTAAGTGTTTATTGTCTACTACATATCCAATGTCTCCTACTGCATCCTGGGCCAACTCCAGTTGTCCTGATCTATATCTTGCCACTGGATCCAGATGGCTCTGGAGGAGAAAGTGAGGCTGGTGATCTTGCACAGCCCTTCCTAACTTAAATCCAATTCACTTGCAAGTCATGGTGTCATCTTCCTGATGTCATGGTTCTCTTTTTAAAAACATAAATTAATTAATTTATTTTCTTGTTTACATCATTCATTTTCACAAGATTTTGTGTTACAAATTTTCTCCCCATCTTTCCCCCACCTACCACCCCAAAACAGCCATCCCACTGTATAACCACTCCCCCAATATGCTCTCTCCTATGTCCTCCCCCTCTCCCCTCTGACTTTCAAGTAAGGCAGGATGGATCTCCCTACCACAGTGCCTGTATATCTTAATTCCCAGTTGGATGTAGACGACGATGATGATAATAATAATAATAATAAATATATATTTAACATTTGATTATAGAATTTTAATTAGAGATTCTTTCCCTTCCTCCCTCATCACTCACCCCCACTGGAAGGACAAGCAATTAAATACAGGCTGTACATGTATAATTACAGAGAACATCTCCACAATAGGCATATTGTGAGAGACTGGTTATATGTCCGTTCTTCCTATCCCTCACCCACCTTGTTCTATTCTCTACCCTGTCCCTGTCCTTTTATAGAAGTGTGTACTTCCAGCAACCCTCCCCCCCGCCCTCCCCTCCATCATCCCACCTCTCATCCCCATGCCCTCTACTCTCCTGTGTGGCAAGATACCCAGTTTACAGCTTATGTCATTCCTTCCCTAAGCCAAAATCAGTGAGAGTAAGGTTGGCCCTTTCTCTTTTGCCTTCCTGTTCTCCCCCTCCATTATAACAATTATCCCTTGCCTCTTCTGTATGAGATAATTAGCCCCATTCTTTTTTTCCCGTCTCCTCGCATTCTAATCCTATCCCACCTCAGAATTTCACCTATTAGAGTAAGCATCCCCTTAATATTCAATTGTTCCTGTGCCCTCTATGTACTCATATATACACCTACACAGATATGTGTTTGTACCCATATATAAACCCTCCTATATAGACATATGTGTAGGT
Source organism: Pseudocheirus occidentalis (assembly GCA_028646575.1). NCBI lineage: Eukaryota > Metazoa > Chordata > Mammalia > Diprotodontia > Pseudocheiridae > Pseudocheirus > Pseudocheirus occidentalis. The sequence goes on along the minus strand of CM053593.1, from coordinate 386,953,338 downwards.
ATATATACATACACACATACATATATACACATACATATATACATATACACACACATATACACACACACACACATACACACATATGCACACACATTTGTATTCTTTTCATCTATCCTCATATTGAGAAAAGTATCATAAGTTATAATTATCATTTTTCCATGCTGGAATGTAAATAGTTCAACTTTGATAAGTTCCTTATGATTTCTTTTCCATTTTAACCTTTTCATGCTTCTTGTATTTGAGTGTCAAATTTTCTTTTCAGTATTGGTTTTTCCAGCAAGAATGTTTGAAAGTCCTCCACCTCACTGAATGATTTTATTTTCCCCTGGAACTTTATACTCAATTTTGCTAGGTAGGTGATTCTTGGCTTTAATTCTAGCTCCCTTGATCTCCAGAATATCATATTCCAGGCCCTTTGATCCCTTACTGTAGAAGCTGCTAGACCCTGGGTTATCCTAATTGTGTTTCCACAGTATTCAAATTGTTCCTTCTTGGCAGGTTGTAATATTTTCTCCTTGATCTGGGGACTCTGGAACCTGGCTACAACATTCCTAGGAGTTTTCTTTTGGGGCTCTTTTTCAAGAGTTGATTGGTAAATTCTTTCAAGTTCTATTTTGTTCCCCGGTTCTAAAATATCAGGCCAATTTTCCTTGAGAATTTCTTGAAGGATGCTTTCTAAGTTCTTTTTTTGATCATGGCTTTCAGATAGTCCAATAATTTTTAAATTGTCTTTCCTGGATCTGGTTTCCAGGTCAGTGGTTTTTCCAAGGAGATATTTCACATTGCCTTTTATTTTTTATTTGTTTGGCTTTGTTTAATAGTATCTTGATTTCTCATAAAGTCATTTGCTTCCATTTGTTCCACTCTAATTCGTAAGGAATTATTCTTCTCAGTGAGCTTTTGAGATTCTTTTTCCGTCTGGCAAATTTGACCTTTTAAGGCATTCTTCTCCTCATTGGCTTTCTGGGCCTCTTTTGCCATTTGAGTTAATCATCTATTCTTTAAAGTGTTGTTTTCTTCAGTCAGGTTGTAGACTCTCTTTTCATGATTTTTTTGCATCATTCTCATTTCTCTTCCCAATTTTTCCTCTACTTCTGTTACTTGATTTTCAAAATCCTTCTTGAGCTCCTCCATGGTCTCTGATCAATTCATATTTTTCTTGGAAGCCTTTGATGCAGGAGTTTTGACTTTGTTGTCTTCTTCTGGTTCCATGTTTAATCCTTTTTGTCCCCCCAAAAAGATTCTATAATCTGATTTTGCTTCTTCTGTTTGCTCATCTTGCCAGCCAATTACTTGACTTTTGAGCTCTTTGCAAAGGTAGAGCTCTGCTTCCAGAGTGAGGAGAGTAGTGTCCCAAATTGCTGGGGTTTTTTAGGTGTTGTCAGAGCTATAAAGTGGACACCCTCTCTACAGTCACCAGAAGCTCTGGCACACTAGATTTTTTCACCTGAGGACCACCACCAAAGACTGCAATCTAGATCCAAGCAGGATGAAGTAAGAGTGATTACCTTCTGGATGGTCACCTGGTCCCCCCGTGATTTGCAAGGCCAGGAGTTGTGGAGGTAGCCATGCCTCCACCACCTTTTGCCCCAGGGGCAGGGGCCAGGTTGTGCTCTTCTCTCACCCAGTTCCAACAGAGTTCCCTACTGAACTTTTACCTTCTCTTTAGCGTTTATGGATTGAGAAGTCTGAAAACTGCCACAGCTGCCACTGATTCACTGTGCTGAAGTCTACTCCAGCTGCTCTGTGCAATTAGTCTGGGCTCACACAGGACTGAACTTGACTCCCAGTTTGGTGCAAGAGATCCTTCCTGTTGGCCTGCCCAGCTGTTTAAGTGGGAGATGTGTTTCTCTCTGTTACTTTGTTGAGTCATTTTTTGTTATAGTTATTGGAGGTGGTTGGAGTGGTAGCTTTTACTCGGCCATCTTTGCTCCACCCCCATCATCATTTTCTGACTCCCTATTTAGGGCACTGTCTTCTTTTTTGAATTCCTGTTCTCTATCTCTTTCTTCTGCTACTATTTGTTCAGAGGATAGGTGGTTACAGTTTTTGACTCTATGGGGAAATCTGAGCCACCAAAAAGTGTTAAATTACTTGTTGTAACACTGGGTCCTGGGAGGGTGGGCTATACATCATCCTTTTTCTTCCTTTTTATCTTCAAGATTAATTTCCATACATAGAGTCCAGAGGAGATGAATCATATAGGGCCACACAAGAAGAACACATATGTCGGTTCCCTGTGGTCTTTGATAGTGATGTAAAAGTAATTATTCAAGAAGAGTAAATCTCATGCCTATTTTAGGAAACAGTGCTTCCCTTGAGTTCCTAGAGAACAGCTAATGAAACCTGCCTCCCTCCTCACAACGGTTAGGGGACTATGGGGACAGAAAAGTTCACGGCCATTAAATGTTTTTCCTTAATTGCTTTTGCCATTAGTGAATTTTCATTAAATGTATTTGTCTTTTTAGGGGGAGGAGTTGAAATAATTTTTAAACAAAGAAAAAAGACATCAGTAAAACATTAAAATAAGTCAATTTACAATGCCTCCTTGCAGTTGCATTGATAGCATTTTCCTTAGTCATCTTTTGGGTTGGCTTCAGGGAGTATAAGAAGCCACTCCAGGAGGCCAGCACTTTTTTCTTCATTCTTGCAGTCAGACATCATTTACCAGAACGTCTTTGAGCTGATCCACCCTGATGACAGGTCCAAGTTCTGTTGCCAGCTGCACTGGTCCCTGAACCCCCAATCATTCAGGGAAATGGAACAGGACTCCAGCTGTGAGTATTTGGAGTATTGGCTTACCTAGAAATTACTTTATGAATGTGGGAAAAAGTGCAACATTCATGATTTCTTATGGTGGAAATAGAAATCAGCCTATTGGATAAGTTTGGTCTACATAGCTTCCTAACCAATGGATGCTTAACCCCTGTCCAAGGTAGTCTAAAATACTTGAGGGGGGTGAACCTGGAAGCCTGTAACTGGCTTAAGCTTGTAGGGGGGTCCTGGAGTGCCCCAGGCATTGATTCTTGGGCCTTATTGTATTATAGATATTATTTTCCTCAGTGACTTGGCTAAAGGCATAGCAAGATGCTTTTAATATTTGCAGGTTGCATGAAGTGAGGAAGTACAGTTAATACATTTAATTATAGAGTTGATAGCCCAAAGTGGTAGGCTAGAATACTGTAAGCATTAAAATTAAATTTAATGAGGATAAATATAAAGTCTCCCACCTGGGTTCAAAACATCAATCTCCTAAGTACAGTATGTGGCAAGTGGGGCCACATTACAATTGTTTCTGAAAAAAGATCTTGGGGTTTTATGCAATACAAATTCGATATGAATCAGCTCTTTTTTATGAGAGCCCCAAAAGATAGTCTGAGGAGTCTGTGTTAAAAATACTGCTAGTTGCTAATATTTATAAAACATTTGAAGGTTTGCAAAAGGAAAATAAAAGAGATGATAGTTTCCTTTTATTCCATCTGTGTTCATCACACCTGGAGTGTTGCTTCCTTCCAGTTTCCATGTTAGAAGAAGGACATTGATAAACAGAAAAAGATCCAGAAGAGGGAGAGCAGGATGGGAAAAGGTCTTTAAACTCATGCTGAATGAGGGTTGGTTGAAGGACCTGGGCAGGCTTCCTCTGCAGATTTGGAAGAAGTAAAAGTTGGCTTCAGGTATTCAAAGGCTTATCACTGGAAAAGAGGGATTAAACATGACCCCAGAGGGTAGAACTCAAAGTGATGGGTAGCAGTTATAGTGAGGTCAATGCAGGTTTCGTGTCATGAACACCTCCCTACAATGAAAGCCTGGGGGGTTGGTAGGTTCCCTCTCACTGTAGATCCCCAAGGCCAGGCTACACAGTCACTTTTTGGTATCTTGAAAAGGGGATTTTTGTTCCAGTATGAGTTGGACTAGATAGCCTTGGAGATCCCACTTACCTCTGGGATTCTTTGTGCATGGAGCCATGGTTTCATTAATGTGGACACCTCCTTCACTCATGTATTCTTTGCCTAAGCCTTTTCATGTCTTTTCCATGTCCTCATGTCCTTACATAAGTACTCCACAGTGGGTCTACACAATACCCTGGTTGTATTCCTCTGGTGCTTTTAGGTTCTCAGGATAACAATATGACCTTCTGTTCCTCTAGTCTCTCTTTCTCACCATTTGACTGAATCACCTCTTCTCCCTAATACATATGTCCTTGAGAATCCCTTGTGCATTACTTCTCCACTAAGTCACACAGTCTCCCATGTTCTGGCCTTGTTAACTCTGTTTCTATTGCCATTGGACTTGCTTGTAATTTGGATCCTCTTGATATCATGGCAATTTGTGATTTTCAGACATGGAAGGAAGGAGAGGAGGGAGGAAGAAAAACATTTATTAAGCACCAACTGTACCAGGCATTGTTCTAAATGCTCCATAAATATTTTCTCTTTGGATCCTCACAACAGTCCTGAGAGGGAGGGAGGTGCTAGTGTTGTCCTTTTTTATAGCTGAGGAAATAGAGGCAGACAGAGGTAAAGTGACCTGCCCAGGGTTACACAGCTAAGTGTCAGAGACCAGATTTGAACTCAGGCTTTCCTAATTCCAGATTCAGTGTGCTATCTATGGTACCACCTAACCATCTCCGTAGAGTATCTCTGGGACAATTGAGTTGGGTTAGAGATGTGATTCTGCAAGCACAAGCACCTAAGGATCATTGACAGAACTGATCTGCTTCCCAGATGGGATTCCACCTGATATTCAGTTCTGGTCCAGTTCATTGTCCTTATTCACCACCTCTCTAATATACATTTCAATGTGGAGTTAAGTAAATTACCCCTCCACTTGTATGAACAATCTTAAAAGTCAGCATTTTCATCCACTTGTTTGTTCTGGGTGGATGGCCAAACTGATCCCTTTTGCATTTATGTGACTTCGTTAGGGAGGCTTGACATGGTTCAGTTGCATTTTCTTCAGCAAAATGATGAACCCTGTCATCAACAGAAAACCCTCCTCCTCTTATCTGAGGTTTTGTCAGACTCCTTTCCAGACACTGATGCACAGACACTTTGGGTAAACGCCTTCCCTTAATTCACCTCATTGAAAATCAGTACTCAACAGACCAGTGAACGGAGTTATCTCCAACTGTAATACAACCCTGCATGACTGCAATGCATGCATGTGAGATTCTTTGTTTGAGGAGAGTCTGCAGCGTGGTTTTGTTCTTTCAAGTCAATTGAATTATCTTAGAAATAGATTTGACTTTAAAACAGTTTTTATCTTCTCTTCCTCCCTCCTTCTCTTTCCCACCCCCAAAGAAAAGAGAAACAAAACCATTGTAGCAGTGCGAATGCTTTGTCGCACAGAAACTGAACCCAGCTCAGTCTTGGATTCATTCTCTCTGCCTCTCAGTAAGTGGAGTGATCGCAAAGCTCTGATTGCATTGGTTCGGCTCCTTCTACCTTGTGGAGAGAATGGCTCATAGGTGGACATGCAGGCACAAAGGAGACGAGCCTCCCTTTAGTCTTGCTTATTCGGGAGTCACAGGTGGAATGTTTTGATGATACTTAGTTACACTTGAGTCACTTTCATTTGACATACACTTGCAAACCTGAGTAGTGCTAGAGACCCGATAGGATTGTGAGTCTTGAGACACATTCATGGCTACCAAAGTCTACACACTACACACTTTTGAATACAATAAAACTCTTAAAAATAAAAATATAGGGTGGCTAGGTGGTGCAGTGAATAGAGCACCAGCCCTGGAGTCAGGAGGACATGAATTCAAATCCAGCCTCAGACACTTGACACAAAAACTAGTTGGGTGACTTTGCACAAGTCACTTAGTCCCAATTTCCCCCCCTAAAAGCAAAAAATTAAAAAATTAAAATAATAAAAGTATACAACATAAGCAATAGACTTTTTTCATCCCTCTACCTCCTCCCCCACCCCTACCCCCTGCCTAGGGTGAGTGCTAAGACTTAGTTCTCGCATATCTAGAATTAACTATATGCTCTCTCCTGGCATCAAGTAAGCTGGGAGATTCACAGGAACCTATGATTTTCTCCAGGTTCAATGGGTGCTTTCCAGGGTCATAGAAGACATTCTTTATCTCATCCAAAGAAAAAGATTGTCTAGTGATGATCCTGTATCCATGTGCTACTATTAGAGATAGCTTTAAACTCTAGAGCCAGACCTCTTCAATCTACATGCTATTAAAATTTTTGAAGAATAGACATTTATGAGGCATATATGTATCCCCGTTTGACAAGATGAATACCATTGCACCACCCTCTTTTCTCTATATCACATGACCCATTGATGCAGAAGCCCAGGCCCTCTGATAGAAGTTCCCTTCTCTCCATGCCAAGGGGTCCCTTGGCATACCATCATTTGCTGCATATCAAGGTGCAAATAAACTCGGCCTATTTGGGTCACAGGTCCAACCACACAGGTTATGAGGATTCTCTATGAGTCAGATTTAGAATACCCAGCAAACTACAGTCAGCCAGTCAGTCAACCTTTTTAAAAATTATTTTTTTTCAATTTCCATGTAAAAAATAAATTTTACATTTAATTTTTTTAGTTTGTTTTTGGACTTCGTAAGTTTAGGGTATCCAGTAGGCAGTTGGATGAGTGAGCTTGATGGTTCAGTAGCGTGCCAGGCCTAGGCTCAGGAAGATTTGGGTTCAAATATGGCCTCAGACGCTGTGTGACCATGGGCAAAGTTACTTCACCCTGTTTGTCTCAGTTTCCTCATTTGTAAAATAAATGAGAAAAAGAAATGCAAACTGCTCCAGTATCTCAATCAAGAAAAACCCAAATGGGGTCAGATAGAATGAAAACTACTGAACAACAATCAATGGCAGTTGGAGATTCTAGAGTGGAAGTCAGGGGGATAGGACTGGACAAATAGATCTGAGAATCACTTGTATAGCAATGATAATGGAGTCCATGGGCACTGATAAGTTCCTTGAGTAAGATGTTATAGAAAAAGAAAAGGACCCAGGACAGAGCCTTGGGGAACAGCCAGTATTATGGCATGACCTGGATAAAGATTAACCAAAGAAGACTAAGAATGAGCAGTCAGTCAGGTCAGGAACCAGGAGACAGCAGTCACTTTACTCCAGATCAACAAAACCTAGAGAAAAGAGAGTATTGGAAAGATGGTGATTGAGAGTGTCAAGGGCTACAAAGAGGTCAAGAAGTATGAGGACTGAAGAGGGGCCATTAGATTGGACAATGAAGAGGCCACTCGAAGCTTTGAAGAGAGCAGTTGCACTTGAATGATGTCAAAAGCCAGTCTGAAGAGATGGAAAGGTTAAAAAGGGTTAAAAGTGAAGTCAACCTGTCTATGAGAGTCAGTATCCAACAACTGCCTCATCAGTCTTCATTTCACCTTCTAGTTCTGCCTGTGAATAACAGCCCACTGAACAGTGGTACCACCAGGTATGACCCTCAGCACCTGCCCGCAGAGAATTTCTCCTTCCTGGAGAGAAGCTTTGTCTGCCGATTTCGCTGTCTGCTGCACATTTCTTCAGGGTTCATGGTAATCTCACCTTCAGTCATTGACCCATAATCATTCACATAGACCTGTGGTCCTGTAGAGTTTCTGCATTGCCTAGCTTGAGACACCATCTTCTCCCATCTTAATGGCAGTGACTGAGGGAAAGGGATTTCTTTTATCTGTGTCCAATTTCTCTGTTCCATATTGAACCATGATCTATCAGGGATTGAATATATGTTGATATATGCACTTTAAAGAAACCAAGGACATATCTAATCATTGATCTCAAATCAAATTTTAAGAAAGGGCTCCTGGTTAGCTCCAAACACAATGATTATCCACTTCCATAATCGACATTTATTGCCTGATAAAATGTAAGCTCCTTAACAGCACGCCTTTTAGAAATGAATCAATGATCAATAAACATTTATTAAGCAACAGTTGTATGCCAGACACTGTATTAAGCACTAGAGATACAGATGAGAAAAAGACAGTTCCTGCCTTCAAGGAACTTACAATGTACTGAAGACAAATACTCAAAAGGAAGCTGAAAAGGTGGGTGGTGTTCAGGGTGGGTCCACGGTGTTTGTGAAACTGAAACCAATCAGAGAAGCTGATAAAGAGTTTTGCTGGAAAGGTCTATGCTCCTTCCTTTGGTCCTCCAGTCAGAGAGAGGCAGCTGAGAAGGCACTGAGTATCAAAGCTGGATTAAACTCCAAGAAGATAAGATTCTAGGTCAGAGTTTAGTGACATGAGTACCTTCACACACACACACACACACACACACAATTTTAAAAATAATTCCTAATTTCATTTAAAACATTTCAACATTCATTTAAAATTTTGTATTCCAAATTCTTTCCCTCCTCTTTGCTTCGATAAGACAAACAATATTATATTGATTGTACATGCAAAACCTATTTCCTTATGAACTATATTGCAAAAGAAAATGCACAAAAGATGTAAGAAAAATAATTAAAGTATGCTTCAATATCCACTGAGTTCAACAGTTCTCTCTCTAGAGGTGGACAGCATTTTTCAGGATGGATTCTTAGGAAATGCCTCAGATCAAGGTCTTGATCAGAGCGGCTGTATCTTCCACAGTTGCTTGGCATTACAATATTGCTGTTGCTGAGTCACAAGAGCATCTTAATTAAATCTTTATGTCCCTAGTAACTAACACTGTCTCTGGCATGTAGTAGACACTTCATAAATGCTTGGTGATTAATTGATTGTTTCTTGAACTAGACTGCATACCCAGTCATATGTGCAGCATGTCTTCATATATCTTATCATCATGCAGATGGGGCAGCTAGGTGTTGCAGTGAATGGACTGTCAGCTCTGGAGTCAGAAAGGTTCATCTTCCTGAGTTCAAATCTTACCTCAGACATTTACTAGCTATCTGATCTTGGGCAATTTCCTTATCCTTGTTTGCCTCAGTTTTCTCATCTGAGAAGAAGGAAATGACAATCCACTCCAGTATCTTTGCCAAGAAAAATCCCAAATGGGATCATGAAGAGTAGGACATGACTGAAAAATAATTGCACATGTAGATTCTCTGCTTCTCTGGATACCTGTAGCAGCTAGGAATGTGATTAGTTAAGTTGTTCTTGACATTGACTTGCAGATTCCTAGGAAAATATCACTGATGCAGTTTTGTTCTAGTTGGACAGAGTTCAGGATTTCCCAGCTGTTTGAAAAAAAAATCAGTCTCTGGATGAGCTTGGCTTATTGCAAAATGGTAGCCGGGAGATGGAGGAATTAATGCCCAGCGGCCTAAGTGGGCATGAAAGATCTTAGGAACTGGACAGAATGATTAGATTTGCCTGAGCTTGATTCATTTCCCCTAAGAGTAGTTGAATCCTGCTTATAATTCTATCCAATAAGCATGTAGTAAGTTCCAGACGCTGTTATAGCAACCTAGAACACTATCAAAAAGGGAGAAAGTCCCTGCCCTCAGGGGACTTAGATTCAATTCCTGCGCACCGAACATGCTTAGTACATCTACTGTATCTGCAGACAGCGCAGAAAGCAGGGAAGGACTCGCAGCGGTTCTCAACCTGTGGGCGGCAGCCCTTTGGGAGTCGAATGACCCTTTCACAGGGGTTGCCTAAGACCGTAGGAAAACACATAAGAAGTTATGAAGTAGAAATGAAAATCATTTTCTGGTTGGGGGTCACCACCACATGAGGTACTGTATTAAAGGGTCGCAGCATTAGGAAAGTTGAGAACCACCGGACTACAGCGAGCTGAATCTTTCACCTCGCCCCATATAGCCACAAAGCTACTTCTGGGGTAAAAGAATGAGGTCTAATGTGATGTGCAACAGATCTCTAAAATTCAGTGACTGATTTGTCCTTTCAAAAATTTCTTTCTGGCTCTGCTGTTTATTATCCTCTTCCCAGGCTTTGGATTTCCATGGTTGCCTGAAATCCCTCCATGGGCAGAACAAAAAAGCTGAAGATGGATCCCTCATGCCACCTCAGATGGCCCTGTTTGCTATAGCAACACCCCTCCAGCCTCTCTCCATCCTGGAACTCCAAGTGAAGATGCATATTTTTCAATCCAAACATAAGCTGGATTTCACACCAGTGGATTGTGATGCTAGGTATGGTGAATGTCAATGTTGTGCCTGAAAGTCAAAGTTTTAGGTAATGAGGTATCTTCCTGGGTACTATCACACTTGCCCTGAGCTGAGTTAGAACAAAGCTAAGCTCCAAGCTAACTGACCATATATGTGATGAGAAAGTGGCCGGTAGAAGAGGAGTCTCAGTCATTTGAAAGAATGAAATTGTCACTTCCTAAATGTTTGCTACCAGTGATGATATCTGAGTCCAAGTCACCTGCAGTCAGTCCTAAATCAACCAGAGTGGTATGGGGAAGCCTTAACCTGAATTAACTAATAACAAATCTGCTGATAAAATGGATAATTCATGACATTTACTTGGTGAAATTTTTAAGTATTTCACCTACTTTCAAATTTCAAAGTGTCATATCAAATTCCAAATCTTTGAGACTGCAATTCCTGATAAAACAGATACCAGAGCAATGAATGGAAATTGAACAGGCCAGTTTAGACTTGGCATAAGGAAAGCATTTCCTCACAGCTGAGTTATCCCAATGTGGAATGGGCTGCCTCAGATGGGAGAGAGCAGATTTCATCTGATGTCTTTAAGCAAAGGCTAGACAATCATTTGCCAGGTGTGTCAGACTGGGAACCTTTTTTTTTTTACCCTTAGATATTTGAGGTCCCTTCATACTCTGAAATTCTTTGATTCTTTGATTTTAGTGGGATTTTAGTGATTTGTATGTTCCCTTTAAAGATACAGATTGTGCCTGTACATCCTACACTGCTCTTGGCCATGTCCTCTTAGAAGAACAACACACACTCAGTGTTGTTGAGACCTTCCTTGGGTTCTCTTGACACTTCAATAACAACAGAACATGTGGGCTTCACAGTACTAGAGAAAAATCTCAGATTGGCCTATGGTAGGAATACCACTGATGAGCTAAATAAAGTTGCCTTGTTACCTCAAGTTTTTCATAAAGTGTCTAATGATAGTTAAGTCTAGGAGTATTACTTGGTTGTTCAATTCTTCACCTTCTCACTTATCAAGTGGATATATTTGAGGCCTTCTCTCTTAATTCCCACTGCCCTCCTTTGGTGATACCATGTGACAGCCTGAGCTCTTATGTCCCCCTGACTCTTGAATACGTTATAGGATAATAGTTGGTAGTGATGACAAGTCTTTGCTTTCGCAGCAGACAAGGACGCTTAAGTCAATGAGTATTTTGGTGAAAGGTGGTCATATCTGACCCGAGTTTATTCATTCAGGGCCACAAGACATGTTGAGTTTAAAACTGCCCTTCTTTTCTTTCTCTAAGTGGGAAGGTGATTCTGGGTTACACAGAAGCTGAGCTCTTCATGAGAGGCACTGGATATCAGTTTATCCATGCAGCAGACATGATGTATTGCGCTGAAAGTCATGTAAGAAGTAAGTTCTCTGGTCATCTCTACATTCTTCCAAATTATGTAATAACTTCTTTTTCCATCTCTCCCATGGTAGGATCACACTAGATGATGAGGTAGAGTGAATTTACAAAGGTGGGAGAGTTCAGCCAACAAGTGCCAAGACTGTACAACAAGATTTAAGATTGTAGTTGAGCTCAATCAATGGACAAAGTTAGACTAGGGAGGTCAGAAAAATTCAGAACTGCAATTGGAAATATTAGTCAACAAGGACTTATTAAGTCCTTATCATATGTTAGGAACTGTGTGTGTTCAGTAATAAAAAGAAGAGGAAAAACACAGTCTTTGTTCTCAGGAAAATCCCATTATAATGGGGGAGATAACATGTAATCAACCATGTAGAGTGTAGATAGAAGTAGTCTCACAGAAAGCCACTAGTGGGGGTGGAAGAGACAGTAGGAAAGGCCTCTTTCTGGCACCAGGCTTTGATCTGAATCTTATCGGAAGGCAGGGAATCGAGGAGAAAGAGATGAACATCACAAGCATGGGAGATAGCCAATGACAAGGCATGAGGTGAGATCAGACAAGCTAGATCATTGGGGTTTAAACCAGCAGTGAAAAGGAGGTAGCAGATAAGCCAAGCAACAAAAAAGAGGTCACATAGGAGCACTCAAAGGACCTTTCCAACTAACTCTCTGCCTAAAGAAGAAGTTCTTAATCTGAGATCTGTGAGCTTTCAACTTTAGTTTTATTTCATAATCTCATAGACTTTGATCTAGAAGGGACTTCAGAAGTTATCTGGTCTAACCCCTCAGTCCTGGAAAGGTAAAGTGACTTTCCCCAAGGCCATCCGGGCAATAAATCATGCTTAGAACTTGAACTCAGATGCACTGACTCCAAAACAAACTGTCTTTTCCAAAGTATTGAGTTTCCACATTGGAGGAAAATTCCTGTAAAAGCCAGCAGATCTTAGAATTTATATGTTTATATGTGTATGCACACACACATATATATACATCATAAGTGTATATGTGTATGCCTATATAAGTGTTATGCTTTTAATTTTTTTGTCCTTTTGACTGAAAAGTAGAACATGAGAGCATAATTACAAACCAGAAGCTCCTCTAAAATGTTTCTAGTTCCCAGAGATCACTTCAACCTCCACTGACTCCCAGGAATGGCGTCTCTCCTCCGAGATTTCCTTCAATTACCCTGTATGTATTTTGTCTGCAGTTGGTCGTCTGAATCCTGTTTATTCCAATCAGAATGTGAGATCTTAGAGGGCAAGGAGTGTTTTTGCCCTATGTACCCGTGCCTGGTACATAGCAATTCCTTGATAAAAGTTTGTTGAGTTGGCTTGCCAGCTGTCAGATTTGAGAGGATCATATAGCAAACCTGCTGATGTGCTGAGCTTACTAAGGAATGCTTTCTTTATCTCCCTTTCTCCCACAGTGATGAAGATGGATGAGACTGGAATGGTCATCTTCAGGCTGCTCACCAAGAAGGCTGGCTGGCTCTGGGTGCAGAGCAGTGCTAGGCTTGTGTACAAAGGAGGTCAGCCAGACTGCATCATTGCCTCCCAGAGGGTGCTCTCGTGAGTGGTGCTTTCCTGAGATAATAGTTCTGTTTGACCACAACCCAAACAGTGCCTTCCCACCAAAGACTAAATGGGGTCATGAGTCTTAGTAAGTGCTGAAAGATCACCCATGGATGGAGCATTTCCTCATGTCTCTGCATTACAGACAGGATGAGACTAAGGCTCCAGGAGAGGAAGTAATTGCCCTATAATTAAATAGGGAAAGTTCTGATTCCTAAGATACAGGACTCCTGTCTTCTGGTTCCTTATTCTTTCTATTGAGACCTGGGATTCTCATTATAAAGGACAGATTCTCTCACCTATGAGCAGACTTGATACTACTGAGCTAGCCAGTAGTGGGATCTAGGATTTTTTTGTCTGAGTTTTGCACAACGTGTGACCTAGACTCACTTCATGTGCATGAAGTGGATGAAGGTTAGGGGCAGAGGAGTTTGTGCTTAGGGAACCAAAAAAAGAACCAAAAGGTAATATGTGGATTTGTGGTAGCAGACTGTCAGTAACACAGTCTTAGAGAGGTGTCTGAGGCACAGAGGTCCATCATTTTCCCTGATCACAAGGCTATTTAATATCAAAGTCAGGATTGAAACAGAAATCCAGCCCTTTATTCCCTGTTTCCTGCTGCCCCAAACCAACACAAAGGGAGATGAATTACATGATATGGAACCCATTAGGGCCATGTTTTGACCAAGTGAACCTGAAGACTAGAAACATATGTGTGTGTATTTATATATGCCACACTTTGAATGTTTTAATGGTCTACAACTGGTCTACACCATTCTGAGATCTTGCAGTTCCCAAAGGGACTGAATTGGGAACTTCATGGCTCTCAACTCCATGGAATTGGAATCTCTAACTCAAGCTGAATGGTGGCAATCAAGCCATGTCCAGGCCTGGCCATGTCCAAGGCCATGTCAAGAGTGTAAGGGGAGAGTGTCAATTCTGGCTCTTTCACAAAGAAATGGGGAAATAGGAATGGAGGAGAACTTAGATGCATTCTAACTCTCTAGCCAATTTTATAGAAGAAGAAATTGGGGATCAGAAAGGTCCAGTGACTTGATCAACATCAGACAATTATTAAGGGGCAGAGCTGGGATTCACACCTAGGTCTTCTGATTCCTAATTTGTTGTTTCTGGATCCTATTTCTAGATCCCCAATAATTATTTCTTTCCATTTCAGATTCAGAAATGGTTCTGAGTTACTCTAGCCTCAATGTGTTAGCTCTTCCTCAATGGATGCCTCCACATGAGGTGTCTCTGCATGGTCAATCAAGATTGAACTTTAACAATCAAAGCCAAGCCATGTAATCACAGAAGAGGCAGTCACTGTCAGCTACTGTCAGGGTACAGGCACCTGCTCACATACACAGCATCACCCTGACCTGGTCTAGCACAGCTATCCTTTCCCCCCTCACAGATCTTCACTTCAAGGAAGTGAATCATTGATCTCCTCAAGGTTGCTCTTGTTGCTCAGTCTAGCACTGAAGGCAGGTTTCTGATTCAAGCACCAGATTTTTATTTGTTTTAAAATGAGGAATAAGTTTGTAAAACCTCACTGATATTATGCTGTGGGCTGTATTTTCAACCTTTCCTATCTCCCTAGATGCTAAGCAGTGCCTTCCTCCCCCAAATCACTTCCAGTTGATTTTCTGTTTAATCTGTATCTAAAGGGCAGCATGGCCCAGAGTCAGACTCAGTGCCAAGACGGTATGGGTTTAAGGCCCATCTTTGACATATGTTACTATGTGGCCTTTGGCAAGTCACTTAACTTGTCAGTGTCCCAAGGCAGTTCTTTAAGACCTTAAGTTGCATAGGAGATGCTGACCTGGACTGGTAGAGGGATTTTCCTCACCTGGAAGTTCTCAATGCCAGTGAAGTCAGAGGTGTAGTCTCTATCCTAGTTTGTTTCATATTCATATATATACATTATCTTCTCTAATAGAATTTAAGCCTGATGAAGACAAGGACTGCCCCATCTTTGTCTTCACATCCCCAGTGCCTAGCAAAGTGCCTAGCCTAAGAAATGCCAGGTGATTGATTTCTCTTCTGTTTCACTGATGTCATTTAAGAATATTCTTATTCAGGATCAATCCAAGCAAGTGTTCGTTAGACACCTGTTATGGGTGTTCTAACTATGCTGAGCATGGGCATACGGAGACAAATGTGTCATAGTGTTTGCCTGTATTCTATGAGCTTGGAAAGCCAACTAACAAATCAATCACCAAGGCTTGGTCAAACGCTTCCTATGTGATGGAGCTTGGGAATACAAAGGCAAAAAGTCCAGAACCTCAAAGAGCAGCAGCAGCTTCCCATCAGAGAAGAATTGCAAGGATCAAGTCAATTAGGGTTTCCGCCCATAACCATTAGCAAAAGACCCAGCACCTTTTCCTCCCCTTGTTTTCCTTTCCCATCATGGGTGCTGTTCTCAGTTGAGGTAACTACCCTGATACCCAGAGGACCACGAGTAGCTCACCTGCCATGTACCTCTCTTGTCCAGGGTGGCTGAGGAGTGTGCACAGCAAGGAGAAAATCCTACAGAAGGGAATGAGAGCCCTGAGTCGGGATTCAGATAGCCTTCAAGGTGGGGGCAGAAGGGAGGGGGAGAGGCAGGGAAGATTGTCACCAATCAGTGAGAAGGTGGGCAGCAGGAGGATGGTATGAGATCATTCCATCTCATTTGCCCTCATTTCCCAGTGATCAAAATGGATGTTTCTGTTTGAAAGCATTTGTTTTCAGTGCATACATATTGGCAGTTCCCAGGGCTGCTAAATGTCCCTTAAAAACGGTAAAACAAAAATGTGCATTTGTTCAAAAGACTCTAGCTGGCCAGATTGTAGATGGCAAGTGCAGATAAAAATGATGTGGAGAAGGCACATATTTCAATGTATCTGGTGCAGACCTAGCTTCTAATCCTGCAATTTCTGACTGCCTATGCACCATTTCAGGAATGAAGAAGGTGAGGAGCATCTGCGCAAGCGAGCCACGTCCCAGCTGCCCTTCAACTTTGTCACGGGGGAGGCTATCCTGTATGACAAGAGCTGTCCAGCCTTCCTCAGTTCTCTCCCTCCTGCAAAGGGGTTCAAGGCAAAGAAAGAAGCTTTTCTTGACCATGACCCAGCAGACTCCGATTCCTTCCTGGAAACCATAACGCAGCAAGATGACTCTGCATGCATTTTGCAGACCATCCCTACATCCACATTCCCTTTTACAGATATTATGCAAGCCTCCAGGGAATGGAATCCCAATGACAAAAATGGGAAGATCGTCGAAGATGAGATTGATTTTCTTTTCACCGTTGTTGAGATGCTATTTGAGGAAAATAAGACTGAGAGTGACATCTGCAAAACCATCCAGAACCTGGATGTTGATGACCTTAAATTACAGAAGTGGGAGGAAAACATGTTTCTGGTGAACCAAGTGAGTTCCCCAAGCTCCCAGGGGAGACTCCACCAGGGAGTGACCCCCTTCATGGATGAGGTGATAGTCTCACCAGAGAATGGAAAGTATGTGGACTTTTCACCACTGAACGTCATGATGTCTTTACAGTCTGTAAGGCAACAGGCTCCACTGATGGGAGCATCCCATCAAACCACTCCAACGAACCCACTTCAGCACTTATTTATGAACTCCCCTAAAGAGAAAAATGCAGACCATCCTCAGGAACACTACTGGCATTCTCTGGACCATGATACAGTTGTCCATTTACCACCTGGATTAAAGAAAATTTTACCAGATTTATCCCAGCAGATAGATGGAAAGAGCCATGATGGTCCTTTGACTTTTGGAATGTGCCCAAATTCCATATCTACCCCTAAGATAAAAGCAGCATCTGACCAACCAGACCCCATAGCCCTTTCCTCACATCAGACCAGTTGGCATTCCCTGGAACCAAGTTTAGACAATTCCACAATAATATTTGCACCAGAACTTACAGCCTCTCTTCCTTTGGAAAAAGGTGGTTTTGAGGAGACACAGCACAGATCTGGGTGTGATGCTTCTGCCCAGTCAGTTCAGTTCCAGACTCATGCACACAATATTCAGTGGCAGGATCCAGAGCTTGCAGGGATCTCAGTCTCTGGTGCTCATCAGGGTCCTCCTCAGGATACCAAGCCTGGGTATAGTATAGACTCTCTGACCCAAGAAGAGCTTATGGAAGTGGAACCCCAATTCCACAAACAGAGAGGTCAGCCAAACACACTTGAGACTAGCCCATGGAGTTTTTCAAGGTTGGCTGAATACTCTCCAGGGGACATACAAGGTATGGGAATTCCTCCATTTTCCAATCCACAGCAGGCCCAGAGGCCAATGCCACCATGCTTTATCCAACAGCCCACTCCCTTGGGAGATCCTCAGCTTCCAGGAGACTGTTCTTCCTGTTGGTCAATCTACCAGCAGCAACCATCACCAGTCATGAACGTTTACAGTGAACAGCAAGTGTTCTCAGTGCAGCCTCAGCAGCATTTGGTGCAAGGGATCGAACACTCTGCACTGACCTGCAGGCCAACTCTGGGACATCCTGGTATACCTCCCATGGGAGAAGTGAGGCCCAGCATCCATCACCAAACTGCCATTGCTCAGGAAGCCAGTTGCCAGGGAGAGAGGAGGCTCCCAATCACACAGAAGCTTTCTGCTTCTACCACATGGCAGGGGGAATGCTTACTCTCTTCACCTGAATATCAAAGCAGCATTTCCATTGTGGAAAGGGACATCTCTCCTCAAGCAAGTCACATCTGGGCCTTTCTTGGGCCCCCCCATCCCAGCAGTAAACTGGGAGAAGCCTCCCCATCTTGCAAAGAAGGACTCAGCGGCTCAGCCCCTAGGAGGGAAGAAGAGCTGGCATTGGACGAGAGTCTTCCCTCCCATCCCTCGGACCCTCCTTTCTCCCACATATTAGTGTTAGAACAACAATCAGATGATCAGCCGATTTGCAGTTATGATGTTCACTGGAAGGTAAGATAGGGAGAATGAAAGAAAGCCATTGGAATGGCTTCCAAATGTTTCCTAAAATAAGAAATAGGGCAGCACCCAGCAGCGTGTTTGGGTGTCTAGCACATGGTAAGTATTTCAGAAATGTTTGCTGATTGTCTGTCACTTTATACGTACGCATATGTACACACATATACACACTTACACATAACACACACACACACATTCTGCCAGGAAAATTGAGCAGGAATGGACAGGCTGAAGACGTTTGGACTTTTGTGCTGCTCTCAGCTCCAGCTCCCTTTCTGCCAGCACAGCCCAACAGTAGGAGGGCTACAGTACTGATCTTCCAAACACTGGGTCCCTTGCCCCTCTCCTGGGTCACCCCCAAAATGTGGCCTTCAATACTCTATATACCAAAAAGCTGTTGAAAATAAATGAAGTATTTCATTACCATGTGAAAGACCCTCTGTGGCACAAACAAGAATTATCTGTTGGAGGACCAAGCTTTCTGGCTTTAAGCAGCCAGGGCTTTCCAGTTAGTAGGGGTGAGGAGGAGGGGAAAGGCTTGGATGAAACCCTAGATAAGCTTCAGGTAACTTGGAGCTCAGCTCTTGCCCACAATTCCCCCCACCAACCCAGAGCACCTTCCCTCTATTACTGAGGAGAGGGTCTTTGAGAGTTGCCAAGGCTGGAAAGTCATCCCCCTGGAGCCAGTCTGGTTATGAGAACCAAAATCAGCTGGGCCAGTTTGGATATGGTAGAGACACCATCCTTTGGAGGGTCAGGTGCAAAGCCTTTCCAGCTTGTCCCAAGTGAAGGGACTGGCCTTGAAGTTAGGAAACTTTTGGTCCAGCCCCTGCTTTTAATGTATCCTGACTGTGACTTTGGGCAAGATACTTACCTATTTGGTTCCCCCACAACTCTCTAAGACCATAAGCTGCAAAGCAGGTGCCAACTTGCTCTGGTAGAGGGAGTTTCCTCACTGGCAACTTCTATAGATCGATGAAAGATGAAAAAGACATGCTTTTATTGGATTGACTTGTGATTAAGGAGGAACTCTTAGTGAAGAACCTCCACTGTGGCCCCCAGATATTATGCTTGTATGTACCCAACCAGTAGAATTCCTCCACTTTGAGCCTGCCCTGTGGCTCATTGCTTCCTTCATTTCTATACCCATTCCTCTGACTGAAGCTGAGGAGCAGAACATGAGCTGGGAGGTGATCCTTTCCCTCTTCAGAAGAGTCACATGTCAAAGAGGTGTCCTTTGGTTATTCAGAGACAGCATCTTGGGGCCATCACGTGGCATGTTCATGCTGCACATGCCATAACATGCACTAAAGTTTAAAATATAATTTCTTGGATGACTCAGCATTAGGTTCATGTTGTGACATGCCTGACCCTTTTTAACCTGCCCCAGCTCTATCTGGAACATGTTCTGTTCCTGGCAGAATTTCATCCAGGTTATTTTTTCTTCTAATCTCATTTTCTGTCTGTACTTAGACTAACTCAAACTGGCATCTACCCTCAGACCTGCCTCGCTGGCATCTTCTCTACTGTCTTGGTGCTATTCTATAGGCAGGCTGGCTTCCTCTCCCATGGAGCATCACAGAATGGAGTGATCCTCAGAAAGGAACCTTTCCAAGACTCACAGCTTATCCCATTAGCTCATTGCTTCTAACCACTTTGCATGGAAAGATTTCTAAAGTGCGCCTTCTGCTACCTGTTTTATACCCAATAGAGGAAACATATCGGAACATTTTCTTGGTGACTTAGAGTCCTCATTATGAAGAGATATTTATGGATCACTGGAGCTAGGAAAGGGATAACTTCTTACAGGTCAGGTAATCTAGCCGCCTCACCTTACAGATGAGGAAACTGAGGGCAATAAGCTATTATTTGCAGGACATTAGTGCCAGGCTCCCTGATCTGTGAGTTCCCGACCTTTACCCTGTGGGATGCCACCCGAGCACCCTTCTCATTCTCCACTTACATGCTCCTAAATCAGCTCTTTAATTTTTCCCCACATCTTTATTTGAAACAGGGCTATGCCACGTGACAGAAACTCATTTATATACACTTAGCTCTTTCTTCCTAGCTCCTGACCCCTCTTGAGTCTCATTTCCCTTATGTGCTTCTTTGAACATTCCCAGTTTGGAGAGCATTCATCTTGACAGAGGAGGGTCAAGTAACATAAGGCACAAGTGGGTCTGCTTTCCCTCTGTTAGCGTTGCTCCATCAGCCACAAGCAGAAGGTCTCTCTTCTTGCTTTCAGTATTTAGTTGAACATCTCTGGGGCTTAACTTAATGAGTATGGACCCAGGGATGGATTTATGTGCCTGACATTTAAGGATTAGTCCAGGTAAAATTTGTTGATGCATGGGGTGGGTGTGGTGGGGTGGGGGGGCACACCAGCTGTACCTGGGGAAGAAGGACCAAGCCTGATTAAGTCAGCCAAGCTCATAGCTATTCTTGGGTCTCTGGGGTATGGGTATCTTACCTGAATTCATTCACGTTTTCTTTTCTCCAACCAGCCAAACCATCAGAACAAAGAGTCCAGTACCACAGGATTTCCTGCTACTCTTTATCATCCCCAAATACAGTTTACTTCAAGTTCTGAGGTCAAATCATTGCATCCTCCTTGGGACTGATTTTTTGTGGCCTTAATTGACCTTCCTGATGCTTTTCAAGGGATATGTGAATATTGCTGTGATTAAAAACCAAAACACCTTCCCATGTGCACAAGTCCGTATTTCTATGATCGATTGCTCTGGATTCTGGAGATTCCCCATTTTGGTGACTATATTGCACTGTTTTTCATCCCTTACAGAGGAGCGTAGATTATTTTCTGCTTATTCCTTGGAGAAAAAGAATTCTATTAAAACCAGGGGGGAAAAAAGAAGAATCAGAAAAAATTATAAGGAAAATGACATCAAACATAGCAGCCTTTACATGGGTGACGTGAGCTCTTCTTTTTTTGCCTCAGTTCTTCTCGTTTCCCAGATGGCAGATGAGCACAGACAGGAGAAGAACATGGAAGCCTGTGGTTGGGCAAAGTCATCGACTGTACAGTGAATATCTTCTGACTCTGCCAGGGCGTGGCAGGGAAAGTCATTCAAGCAAATATTTTACCAATCGAGATAGAACCTAGATACCTAACACTCATCATTAAATCATTTTAACAACCACAAAAATGGAAAACAAACAAAGAAACCCACCCTGCCCTGACCAGAATGGTAAAGCAGCACTGGAGGGTTGGGGAGTTCTTTTCTTCATTTTCTTTTCAGAAGCATACATTAGGCACCTACTATTTGCCAGGCATCGTTTGAGGTGCTAGGGGGTAAAAGACAAAAGTAAAGTGGTCCCTTCCTCAAAGAGTTTCCATTCCAATGGGGCCTATTAATTTTGAAGAACAAAGATTTGGAGCAGCTTCTCTATTGGCTAGTTTGACTTGGGAAATTTGAATTTTTGAGCTCTAAGGGCACTCCCAAGGACCAAAATCAGAGGATGCATATCTAGAGCTAGAAGGAAACTTAGAAGCCATCTGCTCAATCTAATTTTACAGAAGAGGAAACTGAGACCAGAAAGGTTAAAAAACACAACCATATCCAAGGTCACACAGGTAGCAAGTGGCAAACCTGGGATTGGAAATCAATTCTTCTGACTCTAAATCCAGGTTTTTTTTCCCATTCTCCATAACTGCCTGTTCCCATGGCTCAGTATTACCAGATGCTACATGGTCAATTACTTTGTACTTATTCACTAGTTAGTTCTCATGTGAATCCAACAAAAAGCTCCTTGATGGCCTAACTTCACATTTTCTGGCTTTGTGTGAAATAAATATGAATGGAGTCAGTAGGTTATTTCATCTTGCAAAATTGTGCCTGCAAAACATTGAGCAGAATTCTACGGCCCTACTATGTGTCCTGCCTAATGAAAGCTTCGGGCCTTTCTCTCAGCTGCTGGTCAGACAAGCGGCAATGCCCATCTGCCCATGATGTGATTGGCTTACAAATTATGCTCTAAATGAGGCTGTCAATTCTTCAAAAGGCCCACGGTCAGTTATTCTCAATCATATTCATGAAGTGGACAAATGAAAAAGAGAAGACCAGCAAAACCACAATTGGAGATGATCACAAGATATTATCTAGTTTTACTTCACCAATACTCCAAGGCTTACATTAAATACAAAATATTTGCATTCACCAGTGTTCTTCACCTTGGCCAATAACTTTTCAATGCCCCCCCCCAAAAACAAACAACACAAATATTGTGAAAAACCTTGTTGATTCCATCTGTCCACAAAAAGCATCTCCCCCTGATAAGTCTTTGTCATTTTACCATTAAAGGGTACTGTTTTTAATGTGGCCTTTGATGAAGCTAGACACAAGTGAAAATGCCTAGTTGTCATGGGCATTACCTGTCTTACAGCTCAATCATGAGTAGGGTAATAGTCCTTAAAGATAATTAGGAAGGAAGATATTGTGAAATCAAAATGTCTTTTTTTCACAATAGAAAACTTTCTCATGTCAAGGTTGATAGTCTTCTCAGGGGAGCTCACAATACAGAATAATTGCATTAACTTGAGTTCTGGGTCCAGGAATTAGGGGCTATGGAGTGCAGCAAGATGCAGACGAATTGTTCCTCCCTCTCCTGGCTGCAGGATTAACCTCTAGTTGCCTCTCAAAATACAGGGGAGTTCATCTTCACCATCTCTCTCCTTTTCTCCTCCCCTTCACCATTAACAGGGTCAACATGGCAGAGTGGATAGAATTTTACCTTAACTTGAATTCTAGAAAACCTGGATTCAAATCCATCCCCAGATGATAGCTATTGTTGTTGCCTATCCTTTGTACTTGAAGAGAACCAATGACATCATGATGTTGGGGTCAAGGATCAGTGTGTCCCATTGTCTCATCAGTCTAATCCAAGCTCCTAAGGCTCTGCCACAAGTCAGGCACAAATAGTCCTTTTGAACATTTGAGATGGAGCTGTCTCTAGCTTCATGTGGCTCATGTTTCCCTTGTGCTACTGTGGTTCTGCTTTGCTCACAGAGCATCATGCCTTCTTTGATGTGAGCATGCTGGGTCATCCTATGCTAGCATCTCCCATGTCTCACAATTGATACTAAAGTTCTTCAGAGAGACCTTGAGAGCATCCTTGTATTATTTCTCCTGACCTCCGAGTGGGCACTTGGCTTGTTCAAATTCTCCATAGAATAGTCTTTTAGGTATGTTTGGCATTGGAACAATGTGACCAGCCCATCAGAGTTGTACTCTCTGCAGTGGAGTTTGAATGCTTGATAGTTCAACCTGAGAGATGACCTCAGTGACTGGTAATCTTCAGAATCTTCCTAAGGCAATCCAAATGGAAGCAGTTCAATTTTCTGGCATGGCACTGGTAAACTGTCCAGGTTTCACAAGCATGCAACAATGAAATCAGCATAATGGTTCTGTAGACCTTCAGTTTAGCATGCAGTCTGATACTTCCTGTCTCCCACACTTTCTTTTGGAGTCTTCCAAATGCTCCACTAGTTCTGGCAATATGCACATCAATTTCATCATCTATGCAAATATCCCTGGAAAGTATACTGCCAAGTTAAGTGAAATTATGTACAGCATTATATTTTTTTTTCCATTTTATGTACCTGATGATTGTATGTATGGATGGTGTGGTGCTGGCTGGTGGTGTAACCTCTGTTTTTTGGTATTGATTTTCAGGATAAAACTAGCACAAGCAGCAGAGAATCAATACATACTTTGTGGCATCTCATCCTCAGAGACTGCATTGAGTGTGTAATCATTTGTGAACAAAAAGTCCTGCACCACCTCTTCTTCCACTTTAGTCTTGGCTTGTAGTTGTTTCAAGTTAAATAATTTACTGTCAGCATGGCAGTTAATCATGATGCCATTTTCATCCTTATTGAAGGTGTCAGAAAACATCACTGAAAATGTCATACTATTGGTTAAAATCTTTCTTTACAACTTGACTGATGTTTAACGCAAAGGTATTTGTAGAACCTATATCAGATTGCATGCTGCCATGGGGAGGGAAAGGGAAGCAGAGGGAAGGGAAGAAAAATTGGAAATAATGGGATTGTGGAAATGAATGTTGTGAACTAAAAGTAAATAAATATTAAAAAGAGAAAAGATCATGCTAAAAAGCATGGGGGCCAGCACACAATCCTGCTCCACTCCATTGGTGACTGGGAAAGCACAAGAGCATCATCCATTATTCAGAAACACGCCATCATGAAACTGGTGTATGATACTGATGAGCTTCTCTGGGCAACCAAATTTTACCATGATCTTCCACAGGCTCTCGTGACTGAAAGGATCAAAGGCCTTGGTCAGATTGATGAATGTTTTGTATAGACCTCCGTTCTGCTCCTGGCATTTCTCCTGGAGTTGTAAGGTAGCAAACACCATGTCAGTCATTCTACGTCTTTTTCTGAAACCAGACCAACTCTTGGGTAAATGATCATATTCCCCTTGAAGGGTTAGACAAGTAAGGAAGACTGGTAAGAATCTGGCTGGCAATGACTAAGAGCTTTTTTGTAAAAAGCACTTTGCACAGTGTGTGATGCAGAGAAGGTGCTCTTGAAATGCTTATTCCCTTCCTTTCCCCCACTTTAAGGTCTATATGGTCACTATAAGTGTCTCTATAAGGTCTCATGTAGGGCTAAGAGGGGGAAATGTGATTGGCTAGTGACTGATTGACAGATCCTTGGTCCTCTCTAGCCCCCTTTACAAGAAGTTTTTAGAAGAAGTCAAATATCTATATTTACATAAAAATAATGTCCCAAGTCACTATTGATTAGAGAAAGACAAATGAAAATAACTCTGAGCTATCACCTCACATCAATCTGAAATGACAAATGCTCAAAAGGATGAGGGAAAATAAGCATACTAAAATGAACAGTTTGTGGAGTAGTGAACTGATCCAACCATTCTGAAGAACAATTTGGAGCTAGGTCCAAAGGAGTATAAAACAAAGACCCAGTAATCCCATTACTAGTCTGTGTCCCAAAGAGATAAAAGAAAAAGGAAAGTGTCTTGTCCATATAAAAATGCTTGTATCAGCTCATTTCATTGTTTCAAAAAATTGGAAATCAAAGTAGATGCTCATCAATTGGAAAATACCTGAGCAAGTTGTGGCAAGTGATTGTGATGGGGTAATGCAGTGCTGTGGGAAATGATGAGAGGAAGATTCCAGAAAAACAAAGCAAGAAGAGCTCTATGAACTGAGGCAAAGTGAAATGAGAAGAACCAGGCAATCATTGTGCACAGTAAGAGCAGTGTTGTGATGATGATCAACTGTGAAAGACTTGGCCACTCTAATCAAAATGATGACTTATGAAAATTTCAAAGGACTCATAATGCTAAAATGCCATTCCCCACCAGAAGGAAAACTGATGAACTTTGAGTGCAAATTGGAGTCGAATTTTCTCACTTTATTTTTCTTTCTTTTCTAAAAAAAATAGCTAATATGGAGATAAGTTTTGCATGATTTCACTTGTACAGTTGATATCATAATACTGGCTTTCTCAGTGGAGAGGGTATAGGGTGGGAGGGAGGTAGAGACTTTAAAACTCAAAATTTAAAAAGAAAATAATGCCAATAACTAAATAACAAATTTAAAAATATTTTTAAGAAGAAATGAAATTCGGGGCAGAGCCAAGATGGTGGCGTAGAAGCAGCAAGGTCCTGCAGCTCCCACACAACCACCTTATATACCTATAAAATATGACCCGAAACAAATTCTAGGACCCTCAAACTCACAAAAATACAGAAAACACATCTCTTGCTGAAGACAGCTTGGCAGCAGGGGCTCATGGTTGCAGGATGCAAGCTGAAGCCAGCCCAGCCTGTAACCAAAACAGCGGCCAGGCCCAAGGTGGTAGGAAGGAGCTGAGCTGAGCTGTGCTGCAGCCACTCTACAAGAGAGAAGATCTACAGCCTCCAGCAACTCCACATTTACCAAGGTGTGAAAAATAGGGATGAGAGAAATGCAGCTAGGCAGGAGGGGCTCATCCCACAGGACTGCAGGCCAGGAGCCGAGACCAGCCCAGCCCGAGACTGAAACTGCAGTCAGGCCAAAGGGAGGCCAGGAGGAGCCAAGGCTCCCAGGCTGCAGCGTGAGTCTACCCTGCGGAGCAGATCTACAGCACCTGACGGGAACGTCACAACCAGCAAACCAGGATTAGAGACGGTCAGTGAAAGTGAAACTTTGAAACTTAATTTGGGGAAGGAAAAGCAGTTTGGCCAATCTGCCCCCAGGGCAAGGAAGCAAGGGGGAGGGGCAGGGACTGCTGCAACCAGTGGCTGCCCCCACTGGGCTGCTTCAGAGCCACTGGCCTACAGACCTTGCAGGTGGGCTGAGTTGATTGATCAGGGCCAAGTGCTCTTGTGTTGAGCGGCCTGAATCTGGATTGTGGTCTTGGGTGGTGGTCCTGGGGTGAGCTCTCAGCAAGCCAAAACTGGGGGGCTGCAACACCCCCCCCCAATAGCTCTGACAACTGGGAAAACCCCAACAATTTGGAACAGAGCTTTCCCCCCTGGAAGCAGAGTTCCACAAAGCTAAAAAACCAACCACTTAATTGACTGGACAACATGAGGAAAAGGAAGCAAAATAAGAACAGCAATAAAACTCTAGAATCCTTTTTTGTGGACAAAAAGGATCAAAGCATGGAACGGGAGGAAGACAACACAGTCAGAACTCCAAGCC
>CM053593.1:386880044-386926131 GCA_028646575.1 Pseudocheirus occidentalis | reverse complement strand
ATAACTATTACAGTTTTACTTTCAATTACTCTCATTGAATTTGGCTTAGGGAAGAAATGGCATAAACTCTAAACTGGGCATCATGCCACACAGGAGAGTAGGGGGCATGGGGATAAGAGGGGGAAGATGGAGGGGAGGGCAGGGTCTGGGGGAGGGATGCTGGAAGCACACACTTCAGTAAAGAGACAAGGACAGGGTAGAGAACAGAACAAGGGGGAGGGGAGGGATAGGAAGGAGAGACAGAGGATCACTGTCACAATATGTCCACTATGAAGATGTCCTGTATAATCACACATACACAGCCTGTATTGAATTGAGTGTCCTTCCAGTTGGGGTTGGTGACGAGGGAGGAATCGAAAGAATATAGAATTTAAAGTTCTGTAATATCTGCAACTAGGAATTAAGATATACAGGGGCTGGGATAGGGAGACCCTCCCTGCCCTACCAGAAAATAAAAGAGCAGAGCAGGGGAGGGGCTTTACAGTGGGATTGCTGTTTTAGGGTTGGGGCAGGGGCAAGATGGGGAGAAAATTTGTAATTCAAAAATGTAATGAAAATGAATAATGTAAACAAGAAAACAAATAAAAATAAAGTTAAAAAATGCAATTGGGGAAAAGGAAAATATTATATTTTTAAAGTTCATGGAGAGGGAAAGTCCATTTTGCAATAACTCACTTTTTTTATGGATGAACAACACAGCCTCTTTCAAGGTAATACCTCCTCCCTGGGCACAAATTCCCTTAGATAACTGGCATCTGTTTTATAATATTTTGATTTCTCATAAAGTCATCAGCTTCCATTTGACCAGTCCAATTTTGAAGGAATTATTATCTTCAGTGAGTTTCTGAAATTTCTTTTCCATCTGCCAAATTCGGCTTTTTAAGGCATGCTCTTCCTCATTGGCTTTTTGGATCTCTTTTGCCATTTGAGTTATTCTGCTTTTGAAGGTATTATTTTCTTCAGTGTATTTTTGGGTCTCCTTTAGCAGGCTGTTGACTTGCTTTTCATTATTTTCTCTCATTATTCTCATTTCTCTTACCAATTTTTCCTCTACTTCTCTTACTTGATTTTCAAAATCCTTCCTGAGCCCTTCCATGGCCTGTAACCAGTTCACATTTTTCTTGGAAGTTTTTTGATGCAGTAGTTTTGACTTCATTGTCCTCCTCCAGTTCCATGCTTTGATCCTTTTTGTCAACAAAAAAGGATTCTATGGTCTGATTGAGCTTCCTCTGCTTGCTCATCTTGCCAGTTACTTGACTTTTGAACTCTTTCCCACAGTAGAACTCTGATTACAGAATGAAGAGAGCTTTGTCCCAAATTTCTTGGGTTTTTATAGCTACTGGAGCTATTAGTTAGGTGCCCTCTCTACAGCCTCTACAAGCTATGGCTCACTGGCCACACGCTTCAGGACCACCACCCAAGATCATGATCCAGATCCAAGAAGGTCAAAGCAAGAGTGATTACCCTCTGAACGGTCACTTGGTCCACCCCCCCACCCCTTAAAATCTGCAGGCCAGGAGCTCTGGAAGCAGCCATGTGGCAATAGCTGCAGCCATTGAGCCTCTACCACTTCTCACCCTGGGGGCAGGGGCCAGACTGCACTCTTGCCTCGCCCTTCCAACAGAGTTCCCCACTGACCTTTTATTTTCCCCTTGGCATTTGTGGGTTGAGAAGTCTGGAAACTACCACAGTTGCTGGTGATTCACTGTCCTGAAGTCTGCTCTGGCCAGTCTGGGCCTCCCTGGAACCTGAGTGATGGTTTCTTTGGGATTGTGCTCGGCTCCCAGTGTCCTGTGATAGAGCTTTCCTGACAGCCTGCCAGGCTGCCTTCAGTGGGAGATTTGTTTCTCTCTGTATCTTTGTGGGTTCTGTAGCTTTAAAATTTGTTTAGAGTAATTTTTTTTGCAGGTATTGAAAATGGTTGGAGCTGGAGCCTACACCAAGTTTGTGCTTTTACTCTGCCATCACTTCCTTATTTGAGCCAACCTTAGAGAAATATTGATTGAGGGCTACCAAGGTTGGGATTTACTTTGGGATTCCTTCAAGGGAAAGCATTGTGTAGTTGGAGTTTCAATCTCATCACTCAGCAGGTCTACTGACTTCTCAAATACAGACAAATTTTAAGAAGAATTTGTCAAACATCAACTCTGTGCCACCCTTTCGTTTGTGCTGTGTCCTGGGGACCTAAAGGCATAAATAAAACAATAGCTTCTCTCAATGGGATTTTATCAGGGGTGGGAAACCTGAAGTCTGGAGGCCACATGTGGTCTTCTAGGTCCTCAAATATGGCTTCTTGATTGAGTCCAATCCAATTGAGTCCAATTACAAAACAAATCCTTTTATCAAAGGGATTTGTTCTGTGAAGTTTGGATTCAAAGTGTCATACTTGAGGACCTAGAGGGGCACATATGGCCTTGAGACTGAAGGTTCCCCACCCCTGGCTTACATTCTACTGGATGAAACAACATGGACATAAATAAACAAATGCAGAAAGGACAGTTAGGTGGTACAGTGGATGGAGCGCTGGGCCTGGAGAATGGGGGATTCATCTTCCTGAGTTCAAATCTGACTCTAGATACTTACTAGCTCTATTACCCTGGGCAAGTCACTTAGCCCTGTCTGCCTCAGTTTCCTCATCTGTTAAATGAGCTGGAGAAAGAAATGGCTAACCACTCCAGTGTCTTTGCCAAGGAAACCCCAAATTGGGTCATGAAGAGTCAGAAATGACTGAACAACAAAATCCAAAGTATGTACAAATAATTGTAAAATGAGTGTGGAGAGGCAGCTACAAGCATAGGAAGAATATGAGAAGGAGAAATTGAGCTGAGCCTTAAAGGGAGCTGGGGGTCCAAGGGGTCAGAGATGAGGAAGGAGATCATTTCAGGCATGAGGGCAGACTATGCAAAGCCGGAGGGAGGAGACAGAATAGTTTTTGTAAGTCATTCAACAAACATTTATGGAGTGTGCCCTTTATACCAGCTACTTTTCTAATACTGGGGATACACACAGAAGAAAGGAAGAAAATCCCTTCCCCCAAGGAGTTTTATTCTAAAGGGAGAAGGTAGCACATAAAAGGAAGCTGGGAAGCTGTGGTGGCTCCCGGGTGGAATGAGGTGGATGAGATGGACAGGAATGGACCTAGAGCCTGCTAACACTCCCATATGGGAGCCCAGAGCCTGAGGGGCAGGGTTCAAGGTTTGGATGGGAGGGGAACAAGGAATAAGTATGCAAAGGTCAGCTAGAGCCAAGTGTGAAGGGATTTAACCAAAAGGATCTGTAGTTTCTGCTAGAGGCAGGAGGGCACTGCTGAGCTTGAGAGGAGTGCCATGGTCCTGGGTGAATCTAGCAGCTTGTGTAGAGGGTGCAGCAGGGCTGGAGAATCTGGAGTCAAGGAGACCAATCAGAAGACATCTGCAAAGCCAAGGGATGGAGGAGACCTAAAACAAAATGTAAAGCATGTGACTAGAGGGAAAGGAAGCAATCAGTCAGTCAATGTGGATTAAGCACCTTCTATGATGCCAGACACTGTGCTCAGTCCTGTATGTGACCGATGTAAGTAATAGTTGCAAAGAATGTTAGGGCTAGAGTCAGACGCCCTTCATGAACTTAGAAAAGTCACTTGTGGCACCTGAGCCTCAGTTTCCTCATCTATTAAAAAGAGTTGTGAACTAGATGCCTCTGAAGCCCCTTCCAGCTCTAGACAGTGACTCTACTGTAAGGATAAAGCAACATGCTGGCAACTGAGTGCTCTGGAGCGGGGGAGTGAGAGAGCAATTTGTGGACCCTCCTGACATTGAGTAGTAGAACACTAGATGGTGGGAGGAGGCTGGGCTTCACTGGGGAACCTAATGAGTCCTCGACTGGACACACTGAGTCCCATGATCAGCTGAGGGAGGGATCTCTGAAACTGTCAAAGCTCCCTCTGCAGAGTCAAGTTTGGGGAGCCCTGTTGAGCCTGGCAGGGCAAAGCAGAGAACCCTAAACTTAATACCCCCTCAGCCTGCCTTCTCCATGTGGTCCCCAAACACATTCCAACTCTTTCTGCTCCAGAGGAGCTGGAGAATTGGAATTCCCAAAGATGTTCCCCTCCCACCCAACCTTTCCCACAGTTCATGGGAACCACACTCTAAGTGATTGTGCAGGGAACTGGGACCCCAACCCAAGCCATTCAGCAAAATGGCCAAGTCAATGAAAATATAGCCAAGTAGCCCTACAGGCCCCAGGAACAAGCTCCTTGGGATTGTCTCCCATGCAGGGAGTTTGCTCCTTCTTCCTCTTCCATTTAGAATCCTTGGCTTTTTTGGCTCTCACTCAGTGGCTCCCTGCTGCAGGAAGTCTGGGGGCCTCCCTGGCAGCTAGTGTCATCTCCTACCACCATTACCTTGAATTTGTTACCAGCTCTGTGCTTGATTTAGGGACCTGGGCTCAGGCCCTCTCATTTTGTTTTCTCCAGAGCCCAGAGTAGTGTCTGGCCCACAGACACAAAATGATTGTTGGACTGGACCCTGCAATAGTGGGCAGCAACACCTAGAGTTGGGGCTTCAAATTCCACTTCGGGTCAGCTGTGCAATGCTTTAAGTTTGCTCTCTTGTAAAATGTGGAGATGGGAACGCTTGGCTTCTAAGACCTCTTCCAGTCCCAAATCTGTGCTCCTGCACTGTTCCTGTACTGACAAATCCTAACAGCCTTTGCTTGGGCCTCCCCTTTTGGGATCACCCTGCGCTGCAGAACTCCCTGGGCTCTGTCTCTTATGGGACCGAGACTAGACAGAGCCCTGACGCACCCTTCTAGGGCCTCCGTTTGGATGTGCCCCCGGATCAGAGGCCAGGACGGCCAAAAACTGCCGCCCTTCTGTTGGAGAAGCAACTGTGTCCTCAGCGACCTTGCAGCAGGGGCGGCCAGGGAACGGGTGTAGGTGCTGTCTGAAGGAGCAGCCAAGGACGCAGGAATCCGCGCTCCCGTGGGAAAGGAAGCCTGAGCCGGCCGGACAGCGCCCGGAGGCAGGGCCGGTAGGGCAGTGCTCCGAGGGAGGACGCTGGTGCCAGGGGTAGGTGCTCAGAGAGCGGCTTCTAGTGCTCCCAGGTTCCTGGCTCCTCTGAGCTGAGCCAAGCTAGGCGGAGTGACGGCCCGGGCCGGGGAGGGGACAGTCTGGGAGAAGGCAGGGACCAATTCTCTGCTTTGCTCTGCGTCTCCGCCCCGCGCACAGCCAGACCCGAGCCGGAGCCCTGCAGAGGCTTCCGGCACCAGCCCTCTGCCTTCAGTCCCACCAGAGAAGCCCGAGGCGGAGGGAGGCCCTGTCTGGTCCCGCCTTCCCCCAGTCCGAGGAGTGCCCGACCTGGGCCCCCAGAGTCTATCTCACCGTAAGCTCGAGCCTGTGCCGACCGCACCATGTATGCTGGCCGCCGACGAAGGAAGCCCGTGCCCAGGACGTGAGTGCCAGCCCTGCCCGAGGGCAGGGGGCCGGAGGGGAGAGTCGGGCGGGGAAGGTGGGGAGAACTCGGCGCGGCCGCTCATTTTGGGGAAACGGGCGGGGGTCCCTGGGGAGAAGATATGAACCCCAGGAGAGAGTGACGGCCCCAGTGAAGTGGCATCCTTTGCGTCCCGGGGTCGGGGTCGGGGTCGGTTGGGCCCTGGGGTGAACCTAAGGTCCGGGTACGGGCCCCTCCCGAGAAGCAGCGGAACTCTTGAGACCACCAAGGGGGTCAAGAAGAGAAGGCCAGGGTCGAAGAGGTGGAGGAGGACTTTCTCCTGCCCTGTCCATTCTCCCCCTGATTTCCTTCTGTTCCTGGAGTCTATTCACTGTTCTCCTTTTCCCATGCCCTTGGCCAAGTCCCTGCTCCTCTCTCCCGGCCCTAACGGGAAGCATTGGGACTTCGGTACCTTTCTGCTCCCTCCCTGAGCTGCGACGTCAGCCTTAAACTCGCTCTCTTGGGGAGTAGAAAGAGGTCCCAGCCCGCAGTTCCCGGCTCTTTGCCTGAGAGTCGGGGGTCCTGCTTTGGAGGCTGACTCTGATGCTCCCTGGCCGAAGGTCTCTGCCCAGGAAGGGTCCTTTCCTTTATCCCTTCCTCTGACCTTTCCTTTCTTAGTAAGGGTCAGAGGGACCTCACGGAAACCGGCTGGGTTTGGGGATCTGTCGCTCGCAGACCTGAGCCATATCCAAGAAGGAAACGTTTCTTGCTTCCGAGCGGCTCCTGGGGTGCTGCGGTGACTTCACTTTGGGGGGTGGGGGGATTAGGGACTCGCGAGACAGGATGGGGAACACGGAGAGCGGATCGCCTCCCCTTCCTAAGTCACCGCTGAAATGTGGCTACAGAAAATGGCAATTGATTTTGGGTCAGAAGTGTATGCAAATCTGGCGGCTGCCACACAGCTACCTGGCTGCCCTGGGCGCCTCTCTGACACTTAGTTTCTTCGTCTATAACAAGAGCAGGATTGGCCTAGATGACGTTTGATATTCCCCTTGGAGTCAGACGACCGGGTTTCAAATACTGTTTCTACCCATTCCCTCTGTAGGGCTCTGGGAAAGTCCCTTCCCCTCCCTGATCCACGAAAAGACAGGTTTGGACCAAACAAGCCCGCAGTTCTCTTCCAGGCTCTAGGCCCCGGCCAGCTAGTTCTTTTTTTTGGGGGGGGGGGGGCGAGCGGAGTTGCCGGAGTGTCCCGGCCTGCACGACAAAGTTCTTGTTTTTCCTTGGTTTTTAGACCGGGCCTGGCCCCTGATTGCCCTAGGGGCCGGAGGTGCTTCCTTCTGCTTCTGGAGGAGAGAGAAGGCTATTGTACAACTCACCCGCTCCAGCCCCCTCCCCCCCAGGTCCGCCCCTCTTGTCCATTCCCCACTATCTGCCCCCTAGCATCAGAGGCTGTCGGCAGCAGCACGATCGCCAGCGCCCAGACTGGCACCATTGTCCCTTTTCCTGGTGAGAATCTAAAGGCTGGAATGTCTTCCCAAGATCACTTTAGCTAACCAGAGGGATTTGAACCCGTATCCTGTGTTTCCTGCTCTTCAGCTCCCTCCTGTACTTCGCCTGTCCTACCTTCTCCAGCTCTCAAAGACTCTATCCTGGGACACAAATATTTCAGCCCAATTTCCACCCTGCAAGGGAGGCAAGAGACACATGTCCCCTTGATTCCATCACTTACCCCTCTACCTCCATCACTGTCTGGCCTGGATGTATAATGGTGGCCATGGAGCTGGCATCTCCAGTCCTGAAAAAGGGTGACCAGGGCCAGAAGCTGCTTCTCTGTCTGAGCAGAAGGCCTAGGCTGCCTCTTCCCTTTTTGGAATGGAGCAGATTTGGATTTTTCCAATAAAAGGCTCCAGTTGGAAGCCTTCATTTCAGAAAGAATTTTTTTCTCCTCACCTCTGCATCTTAGGGAGTGAAGATTATTAATTTATGGCATCCAAGCTAGGACAGAATCCAAGTTCCATGCTTTGTTGTCATTTGATTACAGAGTGGAGAGAGGAGTGTCCAGATGTGGTCATACTGTGTAGGAGACCTAGATGATCTGGCCATCTCTGTGCCTGACTGGTGCAATAGGAGATGTCTAAAGGCTTTGGAGAGGGACATAGAGGCCTAGTCTTTGTTGATCCTCACTCTGAAATTGTGTGATCTTAACACAGGACAAAAGATGGAAAGGTGGTGGGACAGAAAGTCTTGACTCTGCCCTGGGCCTTCTTGGAAGGTTGTCTTGATCTTGGATTTAGGACAGGGACGCTCTAAGTCCTGGCTAGGAAGGCAGCCCCTCAAAATGCTGTTTGAATTGAACTGGAACCCTGAGAAAAGCCAACCATTTCCCTGTAGAAGGGATGAGCTCTCTTTATGATCCTTTTTTCAAATCAGAAGACCCAAATAAAAAGATACTGATAAACCAAACAACCTGCCGCCTGCCCATTAGTCAGGGGTTCCCAGGCCAGATGATTTAAAGAAAGCTTGGGGGTGTGCGGTTAGAAGCCCTCTAATGACGAACTCCTTTCCCCTTGTTTCCTGAGGACTAGCAATGGTTGGGAGCAGGAAGGGGAAGGCCTACCATTGTAACATGTCTGCCTTTGCCCCTCCCACCCCCCAACTGCAGGGCAAAGTTGCCTCCCTCTGAAGGTGTCAAGGCAAACCCCTCCAAACGGCACCGGGAGAGGCTGAACTCTGAGCTGGAGTGCCTGGCCAGCCTGCTGCCCTTTCCCAATGAGGTCATCTCCAGCTTGGATAAATTGTCCATCCTCCGGCTTACTGTCAGCTACCTGCGGACTCAAAGCTTCTTCCAAGGTAAGCCCTGGGTCCCAGGCTCACTCCAGATCTTGCCCAAGGAGAGTAGAAGGGGCAAGGGGCAATCTCCCACAAAGAAAGGGTGGTTGAAAAATGCTTTGTTCTCCTCTTTAAAGTGCTTTGGAAGTGGCCGCTGTGATTCCTATGACCAGCATCATTGGTACCAAGTCTTCCTCCCAAACAAGACCTTCCTGACCCCTTGGATCTTAGTAGGATTCCATTTCTTGTCCTCAACAAGAAGAAATTCAATTATTTTTCATCATGTGAGGAAAAGCAAGTGAATGCCGAATTTGCTAAGACGGGTCAGTTTCCAAAGTGGAATATGGTGCTTGCTTGGGGACCTCGGACTATTTCAAAACAAACATAGCATGGAGATGAATATTGAATCCAAGCTCATGGTAGTAAGTCATGCACAGAACCGCAGGAAGGCTTATGAAAGCTTCCAAACCAATCTATTTCCAGTTGAAGATAACAGTTCTCCAGCCCAGTTATAGTCTATCTTCTATTGCACATTGGAGTGCAATTTCTTTGATCCTAGCCTTTCAAATGAGCTAGACGGACATGGGGAAGAAGGAAATCTTGTCTCAGTGGGCTCTGATCTTTCTCCTAAACGAAAAGGCAATTTCAACACTGAAAGCCATGGATCACTTAAAAAGAAATTCCTTCTGTAGAGGAAATCTAGATAGATTACTGCTCCAGGAAGGAGAAAAATATAAACACACTTGCCCATATCCTTGAATCACCCTACCAGGTTTGCTCAGAGCTGGCAGCTACATTCCTGGCTACAAGACAGTAGCTGTCTTGCCAGGCTCATGTCCTTTCCCTTTTCTCTTAAACTCCTTCCATTATCTCTTTATTTACACCATGCAACCTATTTTCCATAGAGAGATGAATAGCGTTTCCACTCTGTGATTCCGTTTTCAGATAGATCTTGTTTTCATTTAAAAAGAGGTCTTTGTTGTTTTGGCTGTGCCTAAAGTTTTCTCCATTTGGAAGTTGTTCAGATAAACAATCAAAAATATTTATTGAACATGCTTCCATTCATTGGTTTGAGGAGTATCTGTTTGTGCTGGGATGTCAACTGCTCCTCCAGATGTATTGTGTGTGTTTGTACATGTTTATATGTATGTGTCTGTATGTGCATTTGTGTCAGAGATAACGGCATTGGTAATTGGAGCTCACCAATTCACACCACAGAAATTTGGGGAGAGAGGTTTCCAGGCATCAATCATTCCTTGATGTTTAGCCCATCTAGTGACGCGTTTGGCAAATATGCTTTCATTGCTGCCTCCATCTTCATTCCCTTTTTATAGCCGTAATACCTTTCCAGGTTTTCTCCAACTCTTGCATTGTTGACACAGAAGTTCTTGGGTGTCCTTTGTCTCACTTTGGTATAGATGGTTTCAACAATGGTATTGAAATGTATGTATGGTTAGAATGATGGTCAAAGGATGCTACTGAAAGTCACAAAGTGATCTAAGGATGCCCTTCTTTGCTACTTTGAACTGGTCTTTTGATGTTAATTAGGAAACTAAAAATAAGCTGTTATCTAGACAAACAATTGTTTTACATTGTTCTTGAATCCTTAAAAAATCCAACAGATTTGGAAATGTTATTTGATAGCAGACTTCTGCACTGTATGAGGTGTGCTTTCAAGAGCATCAGTTTATTCTAGAACGTATACTACCGCTCCAGGCATACGCAGATGGATACGTGTGTATTTGTGCATGTATTCTTGGCTCTGGGGGATGGACGTGGTAACATTGTGAACCAATTCATGTTGAAAGAGATCTGGACAGTGGGTTTGCCTGCCATTTCATCTCTCATTGTTTCACTGCATCCTATCTAATGACATATTTATTAAATAAACTTACATCATCACTATCACTTTCATCATCCCTCCCCCTTTTATAACCCTTATTACCCTCTCATATCTTTTCCTATCCATGCTTATTTAATATGATTTGAAATTGAAGAGTGTTTTGCATAAAATACCTAATGGTATTTAAAGTCAATCCATTACATATTTCATGGTAGCGGGAACTGTGTTATCCTCAGTTTCGAAGAAACCAAGGAGGAACATAATTAGTTGGTAAATCTGTCTTTTCCAGGTTTACTGAATGCAATTCTGTTGGAGCCATCAATAAATATTTCAAAAATATATGTTTGTAAAGGATTTATGTTTCTAACTGGAACAATTTGCCTGCGTTTGATATCGGATTTCTCATTTTATTTTAGAGTATTTATCTAAATAGGAACTGAGCTGAAGCCACTCCACTTCTAGGGTGATTAGAAAGAGACTTTTTCTCTTTAATGGTGCCCATCTAATCCTAGTTTTCTTTTTTCCTAATAACAATCTAATTTCACACATCGTGGGCTTTTTTTTACCTTGAACTGTTCTCCTGAATTAGTAAGCAGCCTACTGTCAGATGAAGCTCTCTCCACTCAATACTATTTCAGAAAGCATGTCTAATGAATCAGCAGTGAAATAGGAAAAGAATGTGTGTTGAAAATAGAAATAATAGGAATTTCATTTTTGTTGTTGCTCAGTCAGTCAGTCGTGCCTGACTCTTTGTGACCCCATTTAGAGTTTTCTTGGCAAAGATTCTGGAGTAGTTAGCCATTTCCTTATACAGTGGGAATTTAATAGAGACATGGAATATTAGGGATTTCAAAAAAAGTGTGCTTGGCATCATCAAAGATATTTTTTCTTGTCTAAAAACCATATGTGCTTTTTTTTTTTCGAGTCGACCATGTTGTTTGTTGGAAGTCAGTGGTGC
Source organism: Pseudocheirus occidentalis (assembly GCA_028646575.1). Taxonomy (NCBI): domain Eukaryota; kingdom Metazoa; phylum Chordata; class Mammalia; order Diprotodontia; family Pseudocheiridae; genus Pseudocheirus; species Pseudocheirus occidentalis. The sequence continues at coordinate 386,915,090 of CM053593.1, read as the reverse complement.
AGTGCGGCCATTGGGCTCTTCTGGGGCATTAATAATGTAAAACTTGCAGCTAAAGAATTTCTCAAAGGGAGGAGGGGAGGCAGGGATGCCTTAAAACAGCAGCTTTGAAAGGCTTCATCAAGTCACCAAGAATCCCAATGTGGGCATTTTCCACTGGAAATGAAATTCTTCCAAGATAACCATGCAATCAAATCAGCAAAATGGAGACCAGCATGGATAGATCTAGGGAAGAGAGTCCTCACTAACGATGGTCTGTAAGGCTGAAGAACTTTTTAAAAAGCCTAGAATCTTCAGATGAACAGATGCCATTTTTGTTTAATCAAATGTGAATCTCTCCCAATCTTGACTTAAGGTTAACCCTGAGTAAGGGACATACCATCTTGTAGCCTTGGTTTTCTTATCTTTAAAATGAAGAAGTTTGACTCTAAGTTCCCTTCCAACTCAAAATCTACAATCCCATGATTCTAACATAAGCATGCATCCACATAACAAAGGAGAGGTCATTGTGGATGAATCTAGGATGTAGTGTCTTGACTAATAATGTCTTGACTTCCTTCTGGGAAGGAAGGAAAGAAGAAAGGAAGGAAGACAGGAAGGAAGGAAGGAAAGAAAGAAAAAGGAAAGAAGGAAAAAAGGAAGGAAAAAGGGAAGGAAGGAAACATTTATTAAGTGCTTACAATGGGCCAGGCATTATGTTAAGTGCTGAAGATACAAATACAAGGAAAAAGAAAGATACTTTCTGTCCTCAGGAACACAACACATGAAAGACATCTGAAAGGGGAAGGTAGAAGAGAGAGATGAAGCTACCTAGCCCAAATCCATGAAATTGAAGCCTGGAGAGTCTGGTCCACTTGGGTCCTTCCTCAAAATAAGGACTGTAAGAGAAACTCACCAATGAGAGAATGTTAAGCCATTCACTGACATGAAGCTATAGATACTCAAAATGCATAGAGAGAGAATGATTTTTGCTCAATCAATGCAGTGCTTTCTTCCCAATCATGGGGGTAATTTTGAGGTTTAGAACCTACCTACTCCCATTACACAGATAGGAAACAAAATATGGTCCTTGGATGACTGGCAATATACTTAAGGCAGTTAGATGATACAGTAGATAAAGTGCTTTCCCTCCAGTCAGGATAGACATCTTAAACTCAATATGTTCAAAACTTAATTCATTATTTTTCCTCCTAAACACTTCCCCTCTCCCCTTCCTTGGTACTGTAGTGACCACCACCATCCTCCCAGTTCCTCATGTTCACAGAATAGGAGGCATTCTGGATTCCTTACTATTTCTCTCCTCTCCCCCCATACCTGACATGACCCTGAGGTCTATTGATTTCACCTCTGCAAACTCTTCAGAATGTGCCCCCTTGTCTCCTCTGCCATTGCCCCTACTCTGGTGCAGGCCCTCAGCATCTCACACCTGGCTTATTGGGATACCCTTCAGACAGGTCTGCCTGCCTCAGATCTCTCTCCACTCCAATCCGTCCTCCACCCAGCCACCAAGTGGTTTTCCTAAAATGGAGGTCTGGCCATGTTACCCCCCTGTCGATAAACTCCAGTGGCCCATAATGCTTCTAGGAGCAAATACAAGATGCTCTGTGAGGCATTAAAAGCTCTTTATAACCTAGCAGCTTTCTACCTTTCCAGTCTTATTAAAGCTTACTCCCCAACACTTTGATCCAGTGACCCTGACCTAATGCCTGTTCCATGAAGAAGACACTCTATCTCTTGATTCCAGGTACTTTCTCTGGCTGTCCCCCTGCCTCAAATGCTCTCCTTCCTCCACTCTAACCACTGACCTCCCTGGCTTCCTTTAAATCTCAATTAAAATCACACTTTCTACAACAAGCCTTCCCCAAGCCCTCTTAATTCCAATTTCTTCCTTCTGTTCAGTACATCTTCTTTACCCTATCTATAGCTTGCATTGTGTATGTTTGTTTTCATTCTCTCTCCCCCATTAAATTGCAAGCTCAATGAGGGTAGTGATTGTCTTTGGCCTTCTTTGTATCCTCAGAATTTGGCAAGTGCCTGGCATGTAGTAGGAACTTAATAAATGCTTATTAACTGATTGATAAGATCATTTGAATTTAAGTCTTGTTTCTGACATTCACTAGCCGTGAAATCCTGGCCTCGGTCTGACTTACTTTTCTTGTTGGTAAAATGGGGATCATATAATATTTAGCTTGGATAAGATGGGGAAATGTCTATAAAGTGCCATATACATGATCCCTATTATTATTGCATTATACATCCTGCTACTACATCTACTACTATTACTGTTGCTGTTGTTCAGTCATTTCAAACATGTCTGATTCTTCATGACCCCATTCTGAGCTTTCTTGGCAAAGATATTAAAGTGGTTTTTCATTTTTTTCTCCATCTCACTTCACAGATGAGGAAACTGGGGCAAACAGAGTTAAGTGACTTGACTAGGGTCATAGGGCTAGTAAGTATCTGAGACCAGAATTAAACTCAGGAAGATGAGTCTTAGGGCTCAGGTTGTAAGTTGGGTGCACTTCCCAATGATCCATGTTTTACCACCCACAGTGAGTCTGTACAGAGTAGTAGCCTTGGGTCAGTATATAAGTATATAAGGCATTGGTTGGGGTATACTATAGAGCTAGTTACCTTTTTGGATTCATTGCAATTAACCTTTCAAAATTAAAAAAGCCTATAACACTCCAATCTACACAACAGGATAAATTTCTGGACAGTACAGAAGTGTCTCATTTTGTTTTGGAAAGAAACTCAATGAATACTTTGGAGAAGAAAGGAAAATCATAATAGAATTGAATTATTTTAGTCTGGTTATGTTTTTCTTCTGTCAGACAGATTCTAAGTGTTCCCTCTTTGGGGGCAATTTGACATCTGATATTCTAAGATTTCCTTCTTCAGAGGTGAACCTGAAAATAGGGTGTGTCGGGGAGGGTCCCACTGCACATGGAGTGAGGATGCCCTCCTGTAACAGGAGGGGGAAAGCGTGCTGTGGCTAGTTAAAAATTGATCTCTGGGAAGAGCCTTCATCTCAGCCCCTGAACGCTTCTTGTCTTCACACTGAAATTTCCTTACTTTCAGATTGTGCCAGATCAGAAACATTGAGTAAAATTAAAATTCCACTCGTGTACTTTGGAACCCGAGGAAAAAGTGATTACCCACCCCTAAAGGCTGGTATTACATTTCTCAGCTAGTCCCCAGAAAGTCCAGCAGTGGCCAGCGGAGAGCAGCTTAGGTCCATGATTTAGGATGCCACTTTTGCTTTCATTCCAACCAAGTGCACTGTGGCCAAGGCCACAGTCCTGAGGATTCTTTTTGAGGACTGAGTTGGAGACAGGTCAAGACCTCAAATCCTTAGCTGAATTGTTCAGATCTGATCATCTGCAGGGGATTAATAGGAATTCGATCCACTCTGGGCTCTGAAACAGGGGCAGGCAGTTTAGAAGACAGTCCCATCTGGGAACAGTTTGGGAGAAGTGGCCAGACACAAGATGACTGACTGGGACAGTGGGAAGAAGACTGGCCTGGGTGCATGGACATCTGGGTTCAAATTCCAGTTCTACCACTTACTAATGACTTTTGAGACCTTGGAGAGAGACACCTGGAGTCAAGGCCCTGGGTTCAGCTCCTCTCTTGGACACTTGCTTGTTTTGGGCAAGTCCCTCCAGCTCTCTCCCTTTTAGTTTTCTCATCTGTAAAATGAAGGGCTTGGATTAAATGATCTTTCAAATTCTTTCTGACTTTGAAGTCAAGAACTCCAAGGCCCAAAGCAAGAGTTCAAGGTCAAAATCATAGAACATAAATTTGGAGTTAGAAGTGACTTCTGAAGTCATAGAGGCCAATCAGCGCATAGTACAATGAGGAACAGGCTCAGAGAGGTCCATAGGTATATGATTTAGGGACCTCAGAGGTCGTCTGACCCAAGCTGATCATTTAACAGAGGGGGAAACAGACTGAGAGAGATGATAGGATTTGCCCAGATTGTGTAAGGTTATGTAGGAACAGAGATGTGAATCTGGGTCCTTTGGCTTGAGGGCACCTTTTGCCAAGGCCACACAGGAATGTATATCTATATGTGTGTGTACATACATGTATACACCACATGTACACAATGCATATATGCAGTTATGCACGTGCATTGTATACATATGCAATACAAATATGCACATATGCATGTATGTGCATGTATACACACGTTTCTCTCTGCCCATCTCTCTGTCTCTCTGTCTCTTCTCTCTGCATCTTTCTGTCTATGTTTGTGTCTCTCTCTCTATCAGAACCATGATTCATACCCGGATCTTCTGACACAATGCTTTCCTATTTTATGGAAATAAGTTTCTTTAAAGGTCTTTGCTCCTTAAGAAGCCAACCAAAACAAAGCCCAGGGCTAAGAAGTTGAAGGTCTGACAGGCGTAATTGTCCTAGGAGAAGATCTGACTGTTTGCCCACATCATCTTTAAGTGTTTGTGTGTGGGAGAGGGCAGAGATCTAACCGTGCCCCTGGCTAGCTCTGGGACGCAGCTTAATTCTTGGAGCCCAAACACACTTTCCTGCTGTTGTGTGTTAGAAGCACTCACTCATTCTCTAAGCCCGGCTGCCTCTCGGTAGGAGGTCTGCCATGCCTAGAATCCACTGTTTGTGACCCCCTGGAGTGAGAGATGTTGTATTTTGGTGTCCTGAATAATGAAAGCCAGCAATCTGGGCATGTGTGACAGTGTGTACTGTCTGAGGTAAATTCTCAGCATGTAATGTTAACAGACAGGTCAGCCTGAGAGCTATTCACTAGATCTGGAAGCACTAGTAGAGAAATCATGTTTATTGCACAGAAAAGAAATCACCAGAGGTTTAGTTACAATTATATTTAAGTCCCCCTATTGATACAGGTGCTCAGCCAAATGTATTTCAACATAACACCTTCCATTTTGATCTGTTGCTGGGAGTCTAGTATGTCAGAATACAATTAAGGAGAAGCATGAAGTAAGGTCTTTTCCTGATGGCTGCTGTGCTTTGCTGAATCTGGGATCTCCTCAGTGTAGATTGCAGCCCTTCAATGTCTCCTCTTCCTACATGCCTTAATGTGTCTCTTCTGGAATCTGACATGGGGATGGGTGGAGGATGTAGCAATAAGGGTTGATTTGTATTTTTTGTGGATTCATGGGTTGTCCAGCCCAAATACTTCATCAACAAATGACTAGCTTTCTTAGCACTAGAACAGAATAGACCATGAGACCATGGAGAGTCTGTTTCTGGGAGGGTATGGAGAGCTTTTCCAGACTGGTAGATATTAACAGAGCTTGTGCTTATGTCAAGAGGGCCTTGAAGAGCCCACATCAACATTTCCTCTTCCCCTCTTCATTTACAATGAGTGAGGTGTAGTAGAAGTGGCCAAAAAGACTGTTATTATCATGTCTAATTAAACATTTCTAGGAATGTCCTTGGACATTTCCTTCTAAGTATTTATGGTTTAGAGAGAGGGCACTGCCCTAGGTGGCTACAAGCAGATGTTTGGGGATTTTCCTCCCTGAATGTGTGAGTATGTGAAGACTACAAAAGGGTCAATGAGGGTCGAAACCTTTAGGAAAAGGTTAAAAAAGGCCTTTGACAGGTCACTGGGTTTGTAAGGAAGACTCTTCCAATTAAAGTTACAGTTCAAAACAGCATTCATAGAGAGTTTTTGTAGGTGCCAAACAGCGAGGTCATGGGACTGAATGTCAAGAAGATGACCCTGTGTGCTTGACAGAGCAGCCTGACATGGAAGGGGAGGACAATCAATGTTTGTGGAGTTGAAAAGACAGGTCTTAATAGCTGGGAAATGCTATTTCTTTTCCTGATAACCCCCGGCATGCTTCTCCAGAGGAATAGCTCAATTGTGAATCTCAGGACCATTCACTCTTAGAGTAGGGGAGGGGCCTCAGAGTTCATTGGGTTTCATCCATATTTGGCTATTTCAATCCAATTCAACAATCATTTATTAAATTATTTTTGAGTCTTTTAGGCCCAGAAACCTGAACCAAATAAACAAAAACCAACATATGCCCTGAGGGAGATCACCTTACTAGATAATAATCCATAGGCCATCCCCTTAACTGTGGCTGTCCCCCAAAGTCTTGTCATGGGCTCTGTTGCCTTCTCTCTATATCATCATTTCCCATGGACTCAAGCATTATATCATGCAGATGATGTCTAGATCTAAATAACTAGTCCTAATCTCTCTCCTGAGCACCAGCCTCATGACAATCGTTTCTTAGACATCTCAAATTGAATTTCAAACATGAGATGAATGTCTAAAGGAGAGCTTATTATCTTTTCTCCTAAACCCCTCCACTTTGAAACTTCCCCATTCTTGTCAAGGATATCATCTAACAGTTAGTGTTATCCTTGACTCAGACTCATTTGGCATATCTGATTACTTGCTAAATCTTTTTCTTTGGATATTTTTCTTTTTAAGCAACTTATTCTCAGGTCATAAATGTTTTTAATCCATTCACTAGCCCCTTTTATTTTTTAAGGTAATTTAGTCCATTTACACTTGAGATTGTCATATTAAAATGACATTATTTGTTATTCTTTGTCAAATACTTATTTTGTCAATCTCCCTTCTAAAACTTATATTAAACCTTTCTCAAACTTTTCACAATTTATGTATTTTATGCTTTATTCTTTAAGTTTAATAAGAGCTCCAATCCTATCTCTATCCTCATTTAAAATAGGAGTTCACTTTTTGGAATTTTCCATTCCCTCATCTCTCTACCATCACTGGTTTCCCTGATTTTCTTTGCATTAGATCTACAATCAATTTATTCATTCATTTTTAATCTCCCTACTTCTGTCCCCCTCAGGTAAGAGGGTGTCATCCAGCAGGTAATACTATGCAATACTAGTGCTGTGTTTTATTCTTCTGTAACTAATTACATTAAGGCTGTTCCTAGCTCATCACAACTGTAAAGCAGCTAATGATTAAAGCACAATTTAATTTCAGAGTATTTTAAATTTTTGTCTTTCCTCCTTTAATTCCTTCAGTGTGTCCATTATCCATTTTATTACATTGTGTGTGTGTGTGTGTGTGTGTGTGTGGAATCTGACTTTCTTTCATATACTTTGTGTAATCTTATTTCAATTAAATTTTCTACCAGAGTTTTGACCTTTATTTCTTTATATCCATATTTTATTTTCATTGTGTCAGAGAGAGAGAGAGAGAGAGAGAGAGAGAGAGGAAGAGACAGAAAGACAGAGAGAGGGAGGGAGGGAGGGAGAGAGAGAAAGACATTGAGAGAGAGAGACTGTGACTTTAGAAAGAATAATGGATTTGGAGTCAGGACAGCTCAGAAAAAAATCTCACCTTAGGTATTCACAAGTTTTGCAATGCTGGAAAAAGAATTCCCCTTTCCTGGAGCTCCATTTCTTCAAAGGCGGCATTGGGGCAGTAATACTAGCACTAGATACCTTACAGTGCTGTTTTTTAGGAAAACAGCCTCAGAAACTTAAAGTCCTATAGTAATGTGACTTCTTACTGTTATATGACATTATTGAATATAAAATGGAATACAGCCTCTTGTCTTTGGGTTCATGAAAAAAGTACCTCTCCTGTTCTCTTCTGCTTCTCCAAGAACCCATGAGCCAACCTCCCACATAGCTGCAGCTTCTGTCTTTTTTTCTGGGTTCTATAATAGCAAGACTGTCCAGAATGATTCAATTCTGTTCTTCCAGTGGAATATCCATTCACTGCCTCTTGGAAGAGGACCTCCAAGTTAGAAGACTGGCAATGAAATTCCCATTTAAACATATTATAAAGACTGGGATTCTTAATGTAGAGTCAAAGAGAGGGGTCCTGTGTCTCCCCTCCCCCCATGGAAAGGGCTACATCTTTCAACCAGTTTTCATTTGGGTATATATCAGCTTGCATGCCTTATTTCTTGTATTTACATTTTCCCTCTATTCTGGTTCTTTGGAATGACTGACTCTCCAAGGAGGAGAAGGAATTCTTGAAGCCAGTACCCATGAACAGTTTCCTGTTCTCATTCTTTAAAAGCAACAAACTGCCCTTCCCCAGGGAGCTCAAACACTTTGTTTTCCAGATTCCTACCTTTCATTCTTTCTCAAACCAGGACAGAGGGGACGATTTACTTGGATTAAATAGGAATGCTGTCATTCCTCTGACCTCTCCATCTCAAGACTTGTGATAACAATAAACTTTTTTAAAAAATCATTTATTTAAAAATGAACATTCTTTTATTTTAAAATTTTGAGTTTTAAATTCTCTACCTCCCACCCCTACCCCACCCACTAAGAAAGCAAGAAATATGATGTCACTTACATATGTGAAATCATGCAAAACATATTTCCATATTAGTCCTATTGGCAAAAATCTTTTTTTAAAGTTCTGTTTGCACTCGGAGTTTGTCAGTTCTCTTTCTGGTGGTCGATAGCATTTTTTCATCATGAGTAGTTAGGCATTGTCTTGGATCATCGTATTGATCACAGTAGTCAAATCTTTCACAGCTGACCATCATTACAACATTGCTGTTACTGTGCACAGTAATTTCCTGGTTCTCACTTCACTTTGTATCAGTTCAAGTAGGTCTTGCCATGATTCTTATGAAACCATACCCATTCTGCTCTTGTAATTATTTATAGCACAATAGTGCTCCATGCCAATCATATGTCACAACTTGTTCAGTCATTCCCCAATTGATGAGCATACCACCCAGTTTCCAATTCTTTACAACCAACAAAAGGATGATATAAATAATTTTTGTACATCTAGGTCCTTTTCCTCTTTCTTTGAACATTTGGGGATGCAGACCTCTCAGTGGCATTGCTGGGTCTAAAGGTATTCACAGTTTTATAGCCTTTTGGGCATATTTCCAAATTGTTCTCCAGGATGGTTGGAACAGTTCACAACACCAGCAGTTAATTAATATACCTATTTTCCCTCATCCCTTCCTCCATTTGTCATTTCTGATAGGTGAGAGGTGGTATATCAGAGTCGTTTTAATTTGCATTTCTCATGATGTATTGTTCACATGTCTTTAGATAGCTTTGATTTCTTCTGAAAACTGCCTCTTCATAACCTTTGTGCCTTTGTCATTTGGGTAATGACTCTTATTTTTATAACTTTGACTCAGCTCCCTATATATTAAGAAATGAACCCTTTATCAAAGAAACTCAGTTTTTTTCATATTATTTCATTGTCTATGATCTCTTTTTAGCAAAATTTAGTTTCCCTGATTATCTCTTAACTGGGTTTATTTTTGTTTTTTTCCTTGTCTAAGATCATGATTGTCACCACTGCTTTTTTACTTCAGTTGAAGCATAATAGATTCTGCTCCAGACCTTTATTTAACTCTGTGTGTGTGTGTGTGTGTGTTTCTGGTTCAAGTGTGTCTCTTATAAACGCTATATTGTTGGGTTCTGGTTCCTAATCCATTCTTCTATTTATTTCCATTTTAAGGGTGAGCTTATCACATTCACATTCACAGCTGTGATTACTGTGTATCTCCCTCCATCCTATTTTTCTTCTTCTGTCTCTTTATCCTGTTTCTCCTCAAAAGTCTGGTTTGCTTCTGATCACTGCCTCCCTTAATCAGCTCTCCCTTTCTCAATGCCTTCACTTTCTCCCATCTCATCTTCTTTCTTTCTTATTTTGGGTAAAATAGATTTCCATATCCATCCACACACACACACATACACACATGCATTCATTCTTTGAACTAATTCCAAAAAGCATGAGGTTTAAGTCTTACTAGCTTCCTCCCCCCATTTTTGTCTGTACTATAGAAGCTCTTCTTTATGCACCTCTTTTATGTGAGAAAATGTCCCCCATCCTATCCCTCCTATCCCTCATTTATCAGTGTGTCCCTCTTTCTCACCTCTTCATTTTTTTGAAATCATCACAACATAATTGACTCCCAATCATATGCTCTGTCTATGTAGACTCTTTCTAACTGCCCCAATAATTGTCCTACTATATAGGAATGTAAACAGTTTAATCTTCTTGAGTCTCTTATGATTTATCTTTCATCTTTATCTTTTTATGCCTCTCTTGAGTCTTGTGTTTGTATATTCAAGGTTTTTATTTAACTTTGGTCTTTTCATTAACAATGCATGAAAGTCCTCGATTTCATTAAATATCCATTTTTTTTCTCCTGAACGATTATACTCATTTTTGCTGGAAAGGTTATTCTTGGTTGTAACCCTAGCTCCTTTGCCCTCTAGAAGATCATATTATGAGTCCTATAATCCTTTACTGTAGATGCTGCTAAATCTTGAGCTATCCTAAATGTGAATCCATGTTATTCGAATGTATTTATTTTCTGTCTACTTGCAGAATTTTCTCTTTGACCTGGGAGCTCTGGCATTTGGCTATTGTAATCCTGGGAGTTTTCATTTTGTAATCTCTTCCAGGAGGTGATTGGTACATTCTTAGAGTGTTTAGTTTGCCCTTTGTATCTAATATAGTGGGGCACTTTTCATTTATAACTTCTTGAAATGTGGTATCTAGGATGTTTCTTTTTTGATCATAGCTTTAAGGAAGTCCAACAATTTTTAGATAGCCTCTGCTCAGCTTATTTTCCAGGTCTATTGTTTTTCTGATGAGATATTTCACATGTCTATTTTTGCTTTTTTACTTTTATTTGATTATTTCTTGGTGTCTGGTGGACTTATTAGCTTCCACTTGCCCTATTCTAATTTTTAAGAAATTATTTTCTTCAAAGCTTTTGTACTTCTTTTTTCCATTTGGCTTTTTAAGGAGTTCTTTCTTCTGCTTTTTAAGGAGTTCTTTTCTTCAGTACATTTTTGTTGGCTTTGTTTTTTTGGGGGGAGAAAGGTAGGGCAATTGGGGTTGAGTGAGTTACCCAAAGTAACATGACTACTTTTGTGTTAAGTGTCTGAGGCCAGATTTGAACTCAGATCCTCCTGACCCCAGGACCAGTGCTCTATTCACTGTGTCACCTATCTCCCCGCCCCATACATTTTTGTACCTCCTTATTCTGCTTTTTAAGGAGTTCTTTCCTTCAGTGATTTTTTTCTTCCTCTTTTATTATTATGTCAATTCTTTTTTTTAATGCTCTGTTTTCTTCAGTATATTTTGTGCCTCTTTCACCAAATTATAAATTCTCTTTTCATAATTGTCTTTCATCACTTGTTTCTTTTCCCTATTTTTCTCCTACCACTCTTATCTCTTTCTTCAACTTTTCATTTTGTGCTTGTGTCCAATTAACATTTTTCTTTGAAGCTTTCCTTGTAACTATTTCCTCCCATTGTATTCTTTTAAGTTTATGTCTTGTTCTTTCCTGCAATCATAGTAGATATTTAAATTCAAGTTTTTTCCTTCTTATTTGCCCTTTTTTTCAAAGTCTGTTTCATGACTTTGAACTTTATGTTAAATTTGGACTCTGCTCATTTGTGGATGAAGAGGCACTGTCCCAAGCTTCAGGCTTTTTTGTACTGCTGTTTCAGGGCTAATTCTGGTGATTTTCAGGTTTTGGGTACTTTCAAAGTGGTGTGATCCAGGGAGAGATGTGGTAACCTAGTCTGTGCTCTGATCTTTAACCATAAAAAGTCCTTGGTCCCCTGTACCCCAAGCATAGCAATATTCTTTGCCTTGGAATTCTGACCAGTGTCCCTGCTTCCTTGTAACTAATAAAAGCACTCTTCTCCATCCTGGAACTGTGACCCAGAACTGAATGTAGACAATAGACCTGCTAATCAGTGCCACTTGCCCCCATATTTTGGCATTGGGTCCCCTGTAATCTCTTTTTGACCAGTTGTCTGATCCCCTGACTGTCTCTGGGCTAAAAACTCCACAAATCACTGCTGCTTGTACTGCCACCACTATTGCTGCTTCTGTCACTGTTGGCTCAAGGTCCTCTGCTAGTGCCAACCTTATGTGTCTTCTGGGTTGCAGTGTCACAGACTTCTACTGACCTTCTGAATTGTCTTGGGCTGGGGAAATTTCTCCCTCTGACATTTTGTTGGCTCTGCTACTTCAAAATTTGATTTTAGGAATTATTTTAAAGTTGTTTAGAGGAGAATATTGGAATATTTGGCTGGGTTGCTGCCTCTGACTCCACATGTTGGCTCAATACCACTACCGCTGCCCAAACTGTTCTGTTGACTTTTAACCTGACTTCCAGGAGTGAGTCTTTTTATAAATTTCCCCAGCCCAAGACAATTTGGAAGGTCAGTAGGAGAAGCCTGTGACACTGCAGCCAAGAAGACACATGAGGTTGGCACTAGCAGAGGACCTTGAGCCAACAGTGACAGAAGCAACAATAGTGGTGGCAGTACAAGCAGCAGTGATTTGTGGAGTTTTCAGCCCAGAGACAGTCAGGGGATCAGACAACTGGTCTGCTCACCCCTCCCTTTATTTATTTGTTTTTGCCATATTATCAACATCACTGTCCAATACAAAGTCATCTTCTTAAGCACAGGAGCTATTTCGCTTTTGTCACTGCAGCCCCTTCTCTTCTCACAGTGCCTTGTACATAGTAGATGCTTAAATATTTGTTACATTAGTGACTTTGAGCAGAGGGGTGTTATTCATTAACTTGAAATAAACCAACTAGAGGGTTTCACAGGATGTCCATAGTTTAGTCATGGCAAAGGACGCAGGAGAAGCACATCCCTGAGCTCAAATTCTTGGGACTTTCTTCTTTGTATTAAGCCTAACTAGATTTCTTTGCATCTTCCCTTCCTTGTTCCTAAATATTAAATCTAAGTCCAAAGCAAACAAGACTAATTGTCCAGCTCTGTCCCAGGCCTTCAAACATTTCATATGTAGCCTCATTGTCCAGAACAAAGTTGGCTATATTGCCCAGTCAGGATTCTAGTTACATGATATCTCTGTATTTTCCCAAGTCTGAATCAGGATTGCATCATCCAGGCATGCTTCAAGGCTTTTTAAGACTGGGTTCATTAGCCAGTTTTGTTTTAGTAAGAATTGTAGTGTAGAGCTGGAAGAGATAATAGAAACCTCTTATTAAGTCCTCTCATTTAACAGATGAAGAAACTGTCACCTAAACAGATTAAATGGTTAACCCAAGGTCATACAATGGTGGTGCTAGTCCCCTCAGTATCCCGGCTTCTACACCTCCAGATCCAGTCTGTTTTCCCTTTATTATGTTACATTATCAAATACTACCACCTCTTCTTTTAAGTCTACTCTTCTCCAGCCTAATCAACTCCAGGTCTTTCATGCACTAGAAGTGGCAGAGACAGGATTCAAATTCAAAGCCTTTGACCAGACTACATGAAAATTGTCAATATGAAAAATCCTCAAATAGTGCTTTAAATGATTGGGTGTTTTCTGATTCTGCATGACAGCAAAAACCCATATATATGGAGCCTGGAATGAATTGATATGCTTTACCATTAATGAACAGAAAAATTAACAGATAAATCTCTTCCTAAGGAGCCTCACCAGGAAATGCCTTGGTCTAATTTGCTGAATTCCACAAGTGTGCAACAGTATTGCAGAAATTTTAATCTTCTTTCCTTGGCCCCCCACCTGACAGCTTTTCTGCCATCGGTCCACTTGTTTATCTTGGCTGGTGCAGGGCCTTCACCTCTGAAACCCCCTCCTTGTGCTAGAAATTAGCTGAGGATTTGGAGAGAGGGAAGAGGAGGAGTTGGGCCATTGCGTGCATTGGCTTAAACACAGGGTGTGCCCCCATGCCAAGAGAGATTACTTAGGGTTCTGTAATTGGGCAGCCAGATTGCCTTAAGTAAACTTTGTTGGAGGCCAATCAGTGATCCTGGGAAGGAGCTCAATGGTGAAACAGAAACCATACACCAGAAAACCAGGTGAAAAGTTCCCTGCCAGGCTGGTTTCCTTCTGTGGCTGATGAGGGAGGTTAGGACTGCTCAGAGAATGGCAGGTAGCCATAGAAAATGTATTGTACACCACTCAGGAAGGGTTCCAGAAAAGCCTCATATAAAGGCTCTGAAAATCTCTCAACTGGCAATATTTCTCCCTCCACTTGGTTCAGGAGTGCCAGCTACCGACCTCAGCAAATAAATCAACCAGAGAATCTCAAAGTAGGAAGGGTGCTTGTTACGGTTTTTGGGTCAGGATGTATAGGTCTCACCTATACCCTTCCTCAACAGGCTTCAGGCGTCCCCGGCTCCCACTTACTCTGGGAGAAACAGCTGTACAGAAAACTCAGGACACAGGACTTGCTTCTAGCTATGTTCTCTAAGCTGGGCGTGGCTGGAACTCCCTCTGCCTCTGGGTGGCCTATATTTAAGTCCTTTCTCCAGGGCCCCTTGGGGCCCCTCCCCTGGCCATGCCCTTGCCACAGTGAGCCAATTGTGCATCATCCTGAAGGTGGAGAGCTAATCCTGCTTATTGCAAACAGGTGCAGCCTTCGCATTCCACCCCCAGGTGATCATGTGCACTCCTGTCAGCTGAGGATCGGTTCACCCTATGTGAGGTATCAGAGACCCAACAGGCACTAGAATGCATTGAGTTTGACCCCTTCCCCTCACCATGTAGATGAGAAGTTTGAGAACCAAGAATGGGGAGGGGCTTACCCAAGACCCCCAGAGAGGGGAATATGAGGTCCAAGGGTTGTTATAGTGATGAAAAATGGCAAAACCAAAGAGGTACAGGATCCCAACACCAGTGGCCTTCGAAGCCAAGCCACCCCTGAATAAGAATCTCTTCTAAGACATCACTGCTAAAAGACCATTCAGTCTCTGCTTTAATATCTCCAGTGAGGGGAGCCCCCACCTACTCAGGTAGCTTGGTCCACTTTGGGATGATGCTCATTGTTAGGAAGCTCTTTCCTAAATCCAGCTTCACTTCACCTCTTTGCAGTTTCCATTGATCACCCTTGTTTTGTCTTCAGGGGCCATGGAGAGTAAGTCTCACCCTTCCAAGTGTGAGTCCTTCAAATACTTGGGCACAGCTACCATGATCTTACTATGTTCTCCAAGTTAAAGATTCCCAATTCCTTTGGTTGATCCTCATTAGCAATGGTCTAAATTAGCAACTTGGCCATCTTTTTCTGACCCACTCGGTTCTCTCCTTGCCATGGCTGGCAATGTTCAAATCCTATAGAAAGGCTGTCTTGTGTCTTTGGTATATGAGGGTTAGCCTCACTGCTCATCATTCAGTAACCTTGAAAACTTTACATTATGGATTAAAACATCAAAACGACTTAATCAAGAATGCCCCTGAAAAGGTTTGAACCTCTTATTGTCCACATAGACACACCCACCCACCCACTCATACTGCTTACATGTACACACAGACATGAAGACACACAAGGACAGACATATTCGCATATGTACAGATAGGCACATATGTATAGGTGTGCATGCATTTGTGTGTGTGCATGCATGTGGTTGCACATGCACACACATCTATACTGCTTGCACACATACTCAATGACATATCCACAGTTGTGTGCATGTGCACATGTGTGTGCATGTGCATTTGTGTGAACATGTGTATAGGTATTTGCACACATGCACACACACATATACATGCCTTATCTGCAAAATGTAGGGTTTGAATTAGACAGTCATTTCCAACTCTACATCCTAGGAAAATCACTTTGTGACCTCTCATCTCAACATATACCCAGAGGTTTTTACAAATATTGGTTAATTGGCTAACTTTGGTTTCTGAGGAAAAAAGTTTCTACCAGCTCCTTCACTGCTGCCACATCTCCTAACCCTGCCTTCTGCTGTGGGAGATTTTCCCATACCACCAGCTTTCACTTAGTTTGCACTCTAAACTGACCTGGCATCTTCACATGGGTGTATGTCAGGCAGTGGACTGGAAATCAGCTGAGTCTGAAGCCAGGGCAAACAGTTAATGATAGTGAATCTTCTGAAGGGTTGGGTGACCATGAGACTAGCTATGTTTGGGGCATGTTAATGTCAGAAGGCTTTGATGGACTGGCCAGTGACATTTCAGGTCAGAGCAGGAATCATTCACTGCCATTGCCTGAAGGACTGGACTGTGCCATAGACTGATGCTGTTTGGGCATAGAGTCAAGAAAAAACTCAAAAGAAACTCCATTGTGCAACAGAGACAGAGTTAGGGGACCTGGGTTTGAATCAGCTCTATGGGAATGCTTCTGCCCGTTTGACCTCAGGCAAGGGCTTTAATGACTCCAGACCTCAGTTGCCTTATCTACAAAATGTAGGGTTTGAATTCTACATCCTAAGAAAATCACTTTGTGAGCTCTTATCTCAACATTTGTCCACAAGAAGAGTCAGGTTAAAATGAAATGCATAGCAGACTGAAGGGGGTCAGGGAAAGAGATAGGTGGCAACTTATGCATGTTGAAGCGTGAGTTGTCCCCTCCTCGTAGCCTCAGTGATAGGGAGAGAGACATATCAAGGTGGATATCATGGATGAGCCTTAAGATTTATATAACACCAGTTATTGGTTCACACCCTTCTTCCTGGTTGGTTGACTGGCTTCTAACAATGAATGGGCACACCACCACTCCTGGCAGGCCATTCTACTCTTGGGTAGCAATGGAAGACTTTAGATGTAACAGAGAAGACAGGAAAATTAAAAAGGAAGGAAGAATGGCAGCCAGAGATTGAGGGGAGAGGAAAAGAGAAGAAAAAATCAAATAGCAAAGAGAGTGAAAAAATGAGAAAGATGAGATTTCTGGTGGGGCACACCATTGATGATCTTAGAGGCCCCTCAGGGTCTGTAGGGAGCATCCTAGATCATGCGCTCCTTAGAAAGGCAATGTCAGGCTCTGGGGTAGATTAGACTCCCTAATCTACTAGACTCAAAGGCTCGTGGAGGCAGCAAGCTTGCCTGGGCTCAGAGAATCTAAAATTTAGAGCTAGAAAGCACCTCAGATGTCATCTCCAGGGACATCATTTTACAGAGAAGGAAACAGGCCAAAATAGTACTTGCCCAAGGAAGCAAAGGAAGTAAGTGGAACAGTGAGGACTTGAACTCAGATCCTTTGGCCCCCAGTTTTTCCTGCTTTCCAGCCCATAGTGCTTCCTGATACCTGGAAAAATTCAGGCTTGACCACTTATCTCTTTTGCTCTTAGTTTAATAAAACATAGGAAAGGAGATGAATCCATCTCTGCCCCCAGGGATCCCATTTCTCCCCAGGCTCTGCCTCGCTCTTTTGGTCCCTGGGTGTGTGTGTGTGCTGAACTCCAGGCTACTCACCAGCCCAGGGGAGTGCTGACAGAGCTGCCTGCTGGTGGTACCCAGCAGATTGCTTAATCCCGGTGTAATCTTCTATCATTTATTCAATGGACACTACATGCCCTTTATCCAGTAGGCTCAATAAACTTTCTTTCCTAGCAGCAGTCATGTTGTTGTCCTCAGACTTTGCTTTACTGGAAGAAGAAAGAAATGAGGCATCAATGATTCTGAAAAGGATCCTTAGCCCTGAGCCATGATTTTCCCCCAAGTCTGTAGAAATACACACTAGCCACGGGTGGCTCTTTGCCTGTAAGGATATAGAGGCTCAGAGACTATCCAATCTCACCTGTGCTGCTGTTCTCCTTCCCCTCCAAAAATTCTCTACAGCATGACTTCATGCCTGCAAGATTGCAGTAGCCTGCTGGGGAGTCTGCCTGCCCCAAGTCTCTCCCCACTTCAGTGATTCCTTTCTTCAGTCACTAAAGTAATTTTCCTAAAGTGCAGGTCTGACCATGTTACCCAGTATTCAATAAATGCCAGTGGCTCCCTCTTACTTCTAGGATTAATACAAAATCCTCTCTTTGGCCTTCAAAGTCCTTTTTCACTTTGCCCCCTCATTCCTTCGCAGTTTATTTATATCTTACTTGCTGTCATGTATTCTTTGATCCAGTGACTCTGCTCTCCTGGTTGTTCCACTAACAAGACACTTCATCTTTCTGCTCTGGACACTCTCTTTGGCTGTCCCCCATGCCTAGTATGATCTTGATCCTTTGCTCTGACTCCTGACCTACCCAATTAAAGCCCCACTTTCTACAAGAAGTCTTCCCCAGCTCCTCTTAGTTCTACTGCATCCTCTATTTGGTACACCTTATTTTGCTTATATCTGTGTGTTGTCTCCTCTGTAAGAGTGCATACTCCTTGAAGTCAGGGGCTGCTTTTGTCTGTTTTGGTATCCCACCCCCTCTCACTTAGCAAAGGGCTGAGCACACAGTAGGTACTTTAGAAATGTAGATGGATTGATTGAGAAGCAGTTCCTGCTCAAAGACCTTCAATAAGGAAAATGCCCACCCACGGACTCCCAAGAATATCCATTCCACTTGGGGACAACTAATTGTTATGAAGTTTTTCTCAATATCCTGACTCAATTTCCTTTGTTCCAACTTCACTCACTGTCCAACCAAAAGAGCCAAATCCCTGCTCACACAAAAGCTTTTAGGGACTTGGAAATAGGTATCCTGTCCTACCTGAGTCTACTCTTCTCCAGACAGAAGAGACCTTCATGCTCCATTCCTTGCATCGGCAGGACCCTTTGCCATTCTGGTTGGACAATTTCCAACTTATCCATATCTCTCTTAAACTCTGGTACCCAGGACCTAATGTGGTATTCCAGACCTTGCTATATCCAAGAATGAATCCCTCTTTATTCCCTTCTTTATTGTACTGCAGTCTCCTCTGGCCCAGATTATTCAGCAAGTCCTTGAAGATTCTGTTACCTCTGTTTCAGTTTACCAGAGCCCCCTGACCTTTTCCTTTTTTTAAGAAATACACTTGTTTTTAGCCATACCTTTTCCATGTTCTAATAGTAGAATTAATTATTCATTCAGACAAGATTCAGATTGATCCTGTATTATTTTCTTCCTCCCCCCCAATTTATTTCCACAGTTCCACAAGCTTTTGAGTTCCAAATTTTCTCCCCTTCCTCCTCACCCCCTCCCCAAGACAGCATGCAGTCTGATATAGACTCTACATACACATTCACATTAAACATATTTCCACATTAGTCATGTTGCAAAGAAGAATTAGAACCAATGGAATAAACCACGAGAAAGAAGAAACAAAACAAGAATATATTATACTTCAGCTAAAGTAAAAAATAAAAAGCAGAGGTAGGAATTCTGATCTCAGACAAAGCAAAAGCAAAAATGGATGTAGTGAAAGAGATAAGGAAGAAAACTATATCCTACTAAAAGGATACCATTTATCCTTAATTTAGTAAGAAAAGTAAGCACAGAGATGCCTTAGGGTAAGAACAGGAGTTTATTCTCTTCCCTGGGGGGAGGGGGCAATCTTAACCAGGCTGCTGCATGAGGCAGACGGCCATCAAAGATTAGAACCAGAATATAAACCCAATTAGTCCGCCCTCTTTCCCAACTGTCTCCTCTCATTGGTGGAGAGGCCCACCCCACCAATCTCTTCCCCACTGGGACAGCAAGGGAAGGGAGGTGGGACGAGTCTCACCAAGGCAGGAAAACAGACAAAGGAAGGTAAAAGTGATTGACAGGAGTCAGGGGAGGGTAAAAGTGATTGACAGGAGTCAGGGGAGGGTAAAAGTGATTGACAGCAGTCAGAGGAGGGTATTAAGAGGGAGGGGTTAACAATTCCAGACTGAGAAGTTTTCATTCATTCCACACAACAATGAAATAATATCACTACTAAATTTATTTGACCAAGTGGTATAGCAGTCAAATTTTTAGAGTCTAATTTTAAAAAAGATGTATCAAGTTCAGAGAGGGGGAAGTTGAGGTCTCCCACGAGTATAGTTTTACTATATATTTCTTCTTCTAATTCCCTTAACTTGTGGAATTGAATTTTCTAAACTAATAGTAAATAAATTAAAAAATAAAAACAAGAAGAAACAAAATTAAACAAGACAAAAAAGAGTGAGCAAATACTGTATTTTGATCTACATTCAGACTCCATAATTCTTTCTCTGGATGTGAATAACATTGTGAACCTTTTGGACCTGTCTTAGAACTTTGCATTGCTGAGAAGAGCCAAGTCTCTTGAAGTCAGTCATCACACAATGTTGCAGTTACTGTGGCAAATGTTCTCCTGATTTTGCCCCCTTCACTCAGCATCAGTTCATATAAGTCTTTCCAGGTTTTTCTGAAATCATTCTGCTCATCATTTCTTATAGCATTAGAGTGTTCCATCACAATCATAAATCAGCGCTGGTTCAGCCATTCCCCAGTTGATGGGCATCCCCTCAGTTTCCAATTCTTTGCCACCACAAATAGAGCTGCTATAGTATCATTTTCTTCTCAACTGTATTTATAAGTAGATGATTTTTTCTGGTAATTACTTTTGTCCTGTAATGCCTTAAGTAATGGTTCTTTGTCTCTGAACTTGGTTCAGAATTCATCTGGCTGGTAATGGGCTAATTCTAAAAATCCAGTTCTCCTGCTAATCACTGAACTCTTCTTGCCTCAAGGAATCTTGCTAGCTTTGAGGAATGCATGGGAAAGAAAGGGAGTCAGGCCTGAAATCTGCTCTCCACCAAGCTATTCCCTGAAGGATGTCTGCTTTGCTGCCTCAAGGTCTGGGCCACTACCTAGCGCCTGGACTCAAACAAGGAGTTTCTTAGTCTCTTGAGAAAAGAAGAGGGTGGGTGTTATTGATAGTCTCCATTAACAAACTTCCAGCCAATCATGTTGTTCCCTGCCCCTTGTCTCTGTAACCAGTCCCATTGCCCTTAATCTCATGATGTCATCTACCCCATTATGTTCTTTGTTCTTGACTCTCCAAAACCTAGATAATGGAAACTGTCCTCTTGCTTGGGTCTTTGGCATAAATTGAGGCAAGTTATTGAGCCATTTTTGACAGGCAGCATGCCCTGCTAATAAAAATGTTATCTTGCTCAGAAATCTGCATTAGTTTACTCTTTTGTTAAATTCCAAATATGAGAACTTTTTTATTAAGTTTCTTCTTGTCAGACTCCGTCCAGCCTTTTAACCTATCAAGATCTTGGAGTTACTCTGTTGTTCATATTAGCCAAACCTTCTAGCTTTGGGTCACTTTCACAATTAGCTAGGATTGTATGACACATTAAGCACAATCTGGTAGGTGTCATACAGGCTTCTGTATCAGCTTAACCTCCTCTGGATGGCTTAGAGGACTGTAGATCCACAGGAAGAGCCCACCAAAGCTGTCTAGCTCAACTCCCTCACTTGACAGAAGAGCTCCAGGGAGATTTTAGTTATCAGAGGTAGGATTTGAATCTGCATCTTCTGCCTTCAGAGTCAGTATACATTCCATTGGACTCTGCTTCCTTCTCCATCAGTTGTCCGATATCTGTGATGTGGTGGATCCAGGACTTTTACCTGTTTTTCTGGCTGCAGGTGGACAGCCCTTCCCACTATACCAGACAGAGGACTGAACTGTAGGGTTTTGACTAGACTATCCTAGCTAGTGCTGGGAAAACTGGGCTCCACAGATATAAAGACTGATGTTTCCTATCCTTCCAGTGCACTCATCCCAGCCCAGGCATCACTAACCAGCAGTGATAGCCCTGAGGGAATTTGGAGCATGTCGCTGTCAGGCAGAAGGTCAAAGCAAGGGGCAGCTAGGTGGTACAGCAAACAGAGTAACCGACCCTAGAGTCAGGAGGACCTGGGTTCAATCCTGGCCTCAGACACTTGACACACTTACTAGTTGTGTGACCTTGGGCAAGTCACTTAACCTCAATTGTCTTGCCTTCCCTCCTCAAACAAAACAAAGCAAAAAACCAAAACCAAAACCAAAACCCTGCCCTCCTCAAAGTACCTAGGATGATGAGTTTCCAAGACCCCTGAGGCTGTTCTAATTATGGGACCAGAGAAAGAAGGATCCAATGTTTCCAGTTCTACTACTTTAATTCTAGTGAGTCAGAAAGGACCTGTCACTTCCCTGTACCTGGCTAGGTCAGATGGGATGAGCTCCATTGTTCACTCTTGGCCATACTCCCAAAATATTAAAACCTGTCAGCAACTTGGTCCCTCCATCATAATATTTCTATAAGAAAACCTTTCAATACTGACTTCTTTGCTGTTCATGGCTACTCTGTTTGACTTTTAGAGCCTGTCACAAGTTGGCCCTCTTTCTCTTTTTCCAGGTACATTACCGTCCTCCACACATTCTTCAGTTCAGCTAGCTGTCCTAACTCTTGTTCCTCAAACAAGACAGTCCATTTTCCATTGCGGGCCTTTGTGCTGTCTCTTCCCCATTCCTGGAGTATACCCCCTCTATTTTTCTGCCTCTTAGTTTCCTTGGATGAATCCAAGACTCAGTCCAAACCCAACTTTCTTCAGAAGACCTTTTTCAGTGCCCCTGCTCCAGTGAGCACTGTTCTTCCCCCAGGTGATAGGCCCTGCCTGGTTGGAATTTCATTCTGCTGCACTGAATGTATCTCATAGGTCCAAGTCATGTACATTTTGTCTCCCCCATTAGAATGTGACTCCTCAAGATCACGGGTCATGTTTTACCTTTAATTTTATCCCAGCACTTAGTGTAGCACCCGGCATATGATGAGAATTTAGTTAATATTTATTGACTGAGTGACTGATTTTCTCTCTGATTTTATTCAAAGACCTCTTCTATTTCTCCATTGCAGATAATATTAGATCTTGAATTTAGATAGATAAGATTGACTTTATTAAGGAAAGGGCCATTTTTCCCTATTTTCCCTAATTTTATTTAGCCTGTGTTGCATTTTGTTTAAGAAAACACCTCAAATTTTTTTCTACATCTATTTATGAGATAATGTGATTTTAATTGCTTTTGTCATGAATATAGCCTATTATCTTGGTAGTTTTCCTAATAATGAACAAAGCTTGTATTCCTAGTATTAATCTGATCTTGTCATAGTGTATGATTTTTTAAAAATTTTTTCTTTCAGCTTTGCTGATATTTTATTCAATGTTTTTAGATCAATACTGATTAGAGATTAATACGTTGCTTAATCTTTCCCTAGTTTAGGTTTTAGGATTGTGGAGTATGTGAGTAGCTGGTTGGTTGGTGCAGTGGATGAAGGACTGGGTCTAGAGTCAGGAAAACCCAAATTCAAGTCTGCAATCAGACACTTACTAGTTGTGTGACCTTGAACAAGCCAATTACCCCTGTTTGTCTTAATTTCCCCACTTGTAAGATGAACTAGAGAAGGAAATGGCAAACCAGTCTAAAATGTTTGCTAAGAAAATCCCAAACAACATCATGAATAGTTAGCCATGACTGTAATGACTGAATGGCAGTAAAAGAGTATGTGGTAGGGACTAATGTATCAGAATATTAGAAATGTAGGAAGAGGCCAGATTATGAAGAACTTTCAATGCCAGAGGATTTGATATTTGATTCTAGAGATAATTGGGATCTACTGGAGATTCTTGAAGAGGGAGATAATAGTCAGACTTGTGCTTAAGGAAATCCCCTAAGCAGCTGCTGCCTTCTCAGAGCCAAGTCCCAGAATTCTTTAATAAGGCTCTGCTTGGAGATCCTCTCATTCATGAAGACTCTTGAGTCCACCAACCTTCTCTTAAAATGAGCAGGGAGTAGAGTCAGGAGCAAGAAGGGAGAATGAGGAGACTACTCCCTCTTAGAACCACTAACTGAGCTCTCCTATGAAATCATACCTTTGGTAGGCAGTGGGGACCTCCTGGCCATCTTGCCTCTACTTCCCTTTTGTGTATTGTTTGACTTATATGGCTAATGAGTGTTCTTTCAAATCTTCAAATCCTAGCTTATGGGATTTTGTAATGGTCCCATCTTTCACCTTCTCCTAAATCCTCCTTGTCAGTACCTATGTTTGAACTCTGTTATCTTTCAAATCTAAATGTCATCTTGGCCATTTCATCCTAAGGCTCCCTAGGGATAGGGCCATGATTCCTCTTCCCTGGAGTCCTCTCATCCCCACCATGAGAGTCACATCCTGAGGGCAGGACATAGACCACATTCCAGACCCTTGGCACTGGGGCTTTACCCTTTGTGCTACTAATGATAAGATCTGCCTGGCTCTCTGGCCTGCCCTTAAATATGAGACATAATTATAACAGACAGGATGGAGATGCATCCCACCCAGATGCAGGGGAGGCCATTATCAGGTCTCCCATTGGTCTTCACTCCATCAGACTGAACTGGTATGACAGCCGTGATGATGGAGAGACCCAGGAGACCTGGAAAGGCTATTTGTGGAGAGACAAAGGCAGAGGCAAGCAAGGAGAGGCTGGGCTGATTCTAGGTAATCAAGAGCTATAGCTTTATCCTGAGTACCTGGGATGGCTACACAAAAAGCTTTTGGGTCAGTACCTTGGGAGCAGAGGAGACACTGAACAAGAGATATTCCTAGAATGTGGGGACTAGGTCAGAAAGTATCGGTCTAAATGAACTGTTGGAGTGAAAGAAAGAAATTATTGTCAGTTTGCAATATTATGTGCAGATTATCTACTCCAGTCTCCTAATTTTTACAAAGGAAAAAACTGAAGACCAGAGAGACCTACCCAAGGTCACCCAGAAAGTGAATGGCAAAGCTGGGAATAGATACTAAGAGCGCTGAACCTGTGCTCCTTCTCCCATCCCATACATACAAAGTGGATATTGGCTATCTGGAAAGGCAATCCTTCTGAAGACATGTTTCTGAGGAAATCAGAGTAATTCCCAGATCTCTTAGCAGGTATATGATCTATAATTGTTTTTTTCTGCATATACTTGCCCTTAAAAAGACATGGCCTGTGCAAATGACCATGGACAGTTACTCCACCCAGGAAGTCTCGCATGAGAAAAAACAAAAAGTGGCCCCAAAATCTCATGAGTTTGATCACACTGAGGAGACCACATGGCATAATGGGAAGAATGCTAGATTTAGCATTAGAGACTTGTGTGCTAATCCTGACTTGGCTACCTCTGAACTCGGTGACCTTGGACAGCTCCCTTCTCTTTTGTGGTTCCCCTATTTCCTAATCTATAAAATGAAGTTGGATTCCGTGATCTCCAAGATCTTTCCTAGCCCTAAATCTATGGCTCTATGTTACCATGTCCATGACATCGAGATGGAAGAGTATCCAGAATGGTTGTCGGTAGGGTGCTGCTCTTGGCCATGCTATTGCAATGTTTTTGCAACAGTGGGGCCTCCTTGGCCTCTCAGCAAAGAAGAGAAATGAATGTGTACCTGGGTTTCTTACAAGAATTTCCACCCATGTGATTAACCCCACTGTTCCAAGCTCCACACAAAAGGGTGAGATATTCACACAAAGAAATAAGCGCTCTTTTTTACCTTTATTCATTCAAGTAATTATTAAGGGACTTTTGTGTGTCAGGTGCTAAGGATGTAAAGGAAAAAAAAAGAAAGTTCTTGCCTCCAAGGTGCTCTGTTGGGGAGAATAATATGTAAACTGAAAATTTAATAAAAGTGAATAAAAACGAAGTTATACATGTGTGTATAGCTGGGGTGTGCAGCTATTACACGCCTGGAGAATCTGAAAAGGGCCCCTGTAAGAGGGGGGCACTTGAACTGAGGTTAAGAGGAAGCAACCTAGAGGGAGAGGACTAAGTACAATCAGCTTTGGTTCTGCAGTGATTAACAGCCTGGTCAGCCTTTTGCTAAAACCTTAATCCTGCTAAAATGGGGATCAGGTGTCTAGTCTTTGCTAGAGAGTTGCAGAGGAGGGTTAGACATAGGTAATGTTTTTCTTCCAGAATTGAGCAGATTTTCCACTTCAATGTTTTAAGACACAAATAAGAGGTGACACAGGGAAGGCAAGGGAAGGCTGGGCTGGGGGTCAGAAGACCTGGGTTTTAATCTGGGCTTTGGCACTTAGCATATGTGTGGCCTTGGGCAAATCCCCCCCACTCAGAGCTTAAATTTCCTCATCAATGAAAGTGGGATAAAATCATTTGCATTATACAATTCACATTTTTGTGAAGATTAAGTTTGTTGAATTCAACCCCACCCCCTAAATTAATTTAGTCTGAAGTGTACAGCCCACAACACTCAGATCTTAGAGAGGCAATGTTTAAATAGGGCATAGACCCCTCATGTAGCCTACCACCTAGTTGGATGAAAAAATGAAGCATTTGTTAAGTACTCACTTTCATGCAAATGATCATGCTAAGGGGTGCGGTAATACACCTAGGAAAGGAAGGCTGCAGCAATCAAGCATCTCATAGTCTGAGGAGGAAGGTTGCAGCTGCAAGTTCGATGGCCTTCATCACAGTCTGGAAGATTGGAGGTCAAGATCTGCTTCAGAATCCAATCTAAGGGCCTAAAGCAAGTTATTTAACCTATGTGCTTTAGGCCAGATGTGTCAAACATCTGTCCCTCTTCTGAGAACAGCCCAGCCCCAATTCAAATGGAATTGGAAAATATTTACCAAAATCAAGAAAAAAGATAAGTCATAGATAACGTTACATTTTAAAGCTCAGTCAATACAAGATCTGCAGGGATTTCTTCCTATGGTTTAGTGCTGCCCTTCTATCTGAGGTTGGCATCAGTGCTCTAGACATTTTCCAAGAGTTGCCAATCTGCATTGGTGAAGAGTTTCCTTCTTGAGATTTTGCCACTGAAATCACAAATATGGACCACCGAAGTCCACAAACAGGGAGCAAAGCAGTGTGTTATGTGGGTGTGAAAGGAGTCATAGAACTTGAGAGCTGAAAGGGACTTCAGTGGGTAATTAATCTGACTCATAGCCAAAAGGATGGAGTGATCCTGTAGAAGGGAATTGTAGGAAGGGAGATAGGAGAGGTGGTTAAGAGAATATTATGGTCTCTAGTTCAGGCACAAGGAAGTGAGCAGCATGGCAGCAGTGGAAATGAAAAGGAAGAAATTGGTGAAACTTTGTATCAACCACTCTTAATACTATACATACTAAGGGTAATCTTTCTAAAGAGGAGTTATGTCACTTTCCACCTCTAAAACCTGTTCTAGATCCCAATTGCCCATGAAATAAATGACCAAGTTCTTGACCTCACAATTACAAAACATAATAAGATGATCTGATAGGCTTATATCCCTGTGCTTGGCATAATGTCTGGCACATAAAAATCACTTAATAAATGCTGGTTAACTAAATATAATGTGGTGCAAATAGGGCTGAAGCTATGGAGAAAAGAGCAGAGTTCAAATCCAGGACTTGCTACTGTCTAGCTGTATGATCTTGGATAAGCCCATTAGCCAGCTTCACTTAACTCCTTCTTTGGTCTTCACTCCAATTTCTCCATGCAAGGGTGGATCAGTAGACCTAATATCCCATGAGTACCCTCGCCATCCTTGTTCCTTTCTGAACCAAAGGGGCTCTCCCTATCCACCACTCCTTTATGTGTGTCCTCCACTCCCTTCATTCAAATGTAAGATCCTTAAGATCTAGGACTGTCTTTCCTTTTGTGTTGGCATTCCCAACCCTTAGAACAGTGTTTGGTGCATAGGAAGTTTTCATTCACTCAGTCATTCCTTCTTTGTTTTCACATATCTGAACTGGGTAATACCAAATCTCTTCTGAATATTCTCAACTCTTCTCTTTTACAGGCTGAACATTCTGAGTTCCTTCAGCTAATTTTATTATAATATGCCATACAGTCCTCTGCAGGGCACAGAGACAGCAAGCAGCACAAAGACAGTAAACAAACAAAAATTCAAAAACCTTAAAAAAGAGCAAGAAAACAATGATTGTAAATGTCCGAGGGAAGACCTTAAAACCGTGTTTAAACTTTTGGCACTGAGGACAGCTCCTTATCTCCTATGGCTCTCCACTTGAGCAATTCAGAAAGACTTGTTAAGTAGCTCCTATTTGCCAGGTGCTGTGCCAGCTGGAGACTAGCTGGGGAAACCAAAATAGCAAAAACATGCCCTTTTATCAAGGGGATTTAAATGAACGTTATAATAAAAATAAAATTTAGAATCTAGTGCAAAGTGTATTTCTAATGTCGATCATTCCTACCGTAAGCCAGACTGGGCAGTGTTTTCTATTTGAATAGTCTTACTGCGTCAAAAGGATGGCATTCTTAACCTGATCCCCTCCATATTCCTCTAGCCAACAGAAGGGCTAGGGAAACATATCATCCATAATAATTCCTTGATCTGCTGAATAATAGGAACCCCATGGATCTAGCTAACATGGACTGAGCACCTACTGGGTGTGTAATGTAATGCCATCTTCCTTTGGAGAAGTCTGGCCGCACACACACTGTGAATGAGGCGTGTGTAAAAGAAGCTGACATTCCCAGCAGTTACTTGGTAAACATTAGCTCAGAACTGAAATACTTTCCTTTGCTTCACTGCAGTCACCCGGAAGAGCCGCTGTGCCAAGGAGTGGTCCGAAAGCCACAGCCATGATGGGGACAGAAGCTGGCGATGCACAGGCACAATTGTGCCCGAGGGCAAACTTCTCCTCCAGGTTAATGCTTCAGGCATGCTTTCTCATTGGAGTCTGTCTAGCCTGCTTGAAAAGATGTGTCTTCTCTTTAGCTGTTATTGATGGTTTAGGGATTTTCTTAATAGTAAGTACTCATGGTGTGTGTGTGTGTGTGTGTGTGTGTGTGTGTATGTGGGAGGGTAACTAAAGAATTGTAAGATTAAATATGTTTGGGCATAAGAAAGGAGGTGGGTGGGGTTGAGTCACAGCCTAAGCTACTGTTCAAAAGTGTCCTGATTAGATGATCACACTCTCAAATCTGTTTGGTTTTTTTTAAAATAAATTTGACTATATCTGTTGTTTTTATGTCATCTACATTTGCCAGTGTATCCCTCCTCTACCCAGAGAGCCATATCTTATAACAGAGGTTTTTAAAAGGAAAAAAAAAGATGGGGAAAATGAATTGGTACAAAAATGTTGATGTTATCCATAATGTTCCATACATGTAGCCTCCATTTCTTCAAAGAAGGGTGGGACGTGCCTTTTTCAGATTTCTTCTTTGGGGTCAAGTTTGCTCATTATAATTTCATGTTTGTTTCATATAATATCATTGTTGCTCATTTCAGTCATGACTCCATTTGGGGTTTTCTTGGCTTACATGCTGGAATGGTTTGCTATTTCCTTCTCCAGTTCATTTCACAAATGAGAAAACCAAGGCAAAATTGGATTAAATGACTTCCCCGGGCTTCCATAGCTAGGAAGTGTCTGAAAACCAATTTGAACTCATGAAGACAAGTCTTCTTGACTCCAGGTTCAGCACTCTACCCATTGTGCCACCTAGTTGCAATTTCATAGAATTCAGGTTCTGTTATAGTCTATATCTACCTGTAGAAATACATAGAGATAGATAAAGATTTCTCTCTCTGTATAGCTTGTTTAGCTCATTCTGCTCATTTTGCATCAGTTCATTTAGTTCTTCTCATGCTTTTCTGTGTTTATCACAATAATCAGAGCTTATAGTCTAGTAATATCCCATTTTATTCTCATACCACAATCTGTTTATCCATTCTTCGATCAATGGACATCCACTTCATCTCCAGCCCTTTGTTACTACCCCAAAACATGCTGCTATAAATATTTTGGGAGAGTGTGAGTTTTTTATTTTTGTCATTGATATTATTGGAGTATATATCTACCTCTGGAACAAAGGGTGTAGCATTTTGCTTGAAACTCTTGGGAAATTTATTATTATTTTCCTGATTAGTTAGGACTCATGAAGGAGGAAACCAGGAAAGCCTATCAATAGGAAACTTCTGACCAAGATATCTATCTGTCTGTCTTTGTGTCTATGTGTCTGTGTGTCTGTCTCTGTCTATCTATCTGTCTATGTGTCTGTCTATCTCTCTATGTGTCTGTTTCTGTATGTCTGTCTATCTATCCCTCTGTCTGTCTGTCTTCCATCTTTATCTATTTGCTCATTTATTGATTTAATTTACTTCACATTTCAGTCTGTTTGATCTCAAACTTCTCATTGATTTCATGAGAATTGGTCTAGTCCAGGGACCATAACAATGTATGTTGCATCTGTCCATTCATTCAATCATTTGTACATTTGTTAATTCATTTAGCAAATATTTCTTAAGTCCCTACTATGTGCCAGGTTCTATGCTAGATGCTGAGAACACAAATATATAAGTGAAAATTTCTTGACCTCAAGATTCAAGAGCAGAAATGTGGAGGGCTTAAAGAAGAATGGTGACCAACATTGTTCACTTTGGAGTAAAGGCTGGGTGACTCTATGACAATGTTGTGGGGAGGATTTCAATTCTGGAATAGAGAGAACAACATGACCTGGGAGTTCCTTTTCAACTTTGAAATTCTGTGATTCCATTAAGTCAGACCCTTTAAATATGAACTATAGTTATACTTTCTGACTTATTCAATGATCTATCTGTGTAAATACATGGATTTACAGTGTATGGATATATTATTTATCATTTGTTCTTATCATGGGAAAAATGACATATTGAATGGAGAGTAATCCTCAGTCAGGAAATTTGGGTTCCAAATGTGTCTCTGATATACACTGGCTGCACAACCCCAGGTAGGTCATGTACCCTTTCAATACTGTTGGCAATTCTCTAGGGTGAAATTGTGTAAAAGTCTGTGACTTGGATTGATTGATAGATGAAATTTTATCACCAGGAATGTCCTATCCAGCAGTGGAGAACCTTAGCCTCAAGGTCACATGTGGCCTTCTAGGTTCTCAAGTGTGACCCTTTGATTGAATCAAACTTCACAGAACAAATCCTTTTATTGAGGGGATTTGTTCTTTAAAATTTGAACTCAGTGCACCCAAAGACCTAGAAGGCTACAAAGAAGTCATAGGTCAGTACCAACAAAAAACAAAAACAATTCACTTTAGTGTACATCACTAAAATATAATTTTGTATGGCTTCTGTCCAGTTGTGGCACCATGGAAAGAACATTGATTCTGGCATCATGGGGCCTGAGTTTGAATTCTCTCTCTGTTCCATATTATCTTGTTGACATTGGGCAAATCACTTCACATCCCTGGGCCTTGGATCCCTTAGAGAAAAAAACCAGGGGGTTGGGACAGATGGTCTCTGAGATCCGTGTGAGCTCTAATCTCTGGCCCCATAATTTATAATCACAATCTTTATTGCTAACTCAGGACAAATAATCCAACCTCACTGAAGGACTTATTGAGATCTGGCCACTGACATTTCTGCTGACGATCAGCATGATGGGCTGAAGGTCAGGCATCGGGGGCACTAATTAACCTCTGGAGTAAATTCCCACCCACTGTGTCCTTCTCAGTAAAGAGAAAGACCATTTGTGTCCAGAATAAAGGAAAGGGAAAGGGAAAAAATGCAGACCCGGGCAATGAAGGGGAGGGGGGTAGCAGTAGCTGAGCTGGATGCAATGTGCGCACCAGACCCTAATGACTTCAGACATGTCTCTACATTAGTGAGTTGGGGAAAGTGGGCAGGGGTTGGATGTCATGGTTTCAAATTGCCATTAGCAGTGAAAGTCATGGAGCCAATGTTTTTAGCTCAAGTGATGGGAGGGTTGTGCTTCATCAGCAGAGTGTGTGTGTTTGTGTGTGTATGTGGTGTATGTGGTATATGTGTGTATGGCGTGGTCTGTGTGTGTGTGTTAAATATGGTGTGTGGTGTGTCTATATGTAGTGTGTATGTGTGGTGTGTGTGTGTGTGTGTGTGTGGAGAAGTGGGGGAATAGAACAAATATACTTCGGTGAAATGCAATTAAATTATTCAATCAATTAAGTATTTTCTAATTGCTTACTAAGTTCAAAGCTCAAGTTCTGGGCATACAAAGAAAATATAAAAACTATAACTGTTATAAACATTATCTAGGGCAGCTGAAACTTGAATTGCTTTATCTGGAATTTTGATTCCCTGTTAACCATGTTTTCACTCTTTTACGTTCCAAAGATCACTCCTTTTAGCAGAGAAAATCTCAGATTTGGGTTACCAGTAACTTTGATGAGCAGATGGTTTATAACTTAGGATGGGCAGCTGGAATGGAATTTAGAGTTTAAGCAATCCATTCCCCTTCTTTCATAGGGAAGGACTAGAGAAGTGGATTGATTTGTCCCAGGTCCCACATTCTTCCAAATGGTGAGGGGGGGTCAGTATTTGGTGTCAGATTTTCTGACTCTCAATCTCATGCTTTTTCTGCAACACTCCCTGTTATAGGGTTGGCAGATAGTCCCTGCTTTAGTGTTGTTTGTGTCTTCTCTCCAAAACAGAAAATTTTTGAGTAGAGGTCAATTTAAAGGATTCCTCATGGTTCTGGGGGCCAAGGACAGGACTGAAAAGTAGAAACTTTTCTGTTTATTCCTGTCCTAGCCCTGTCTTTGGTTGAGAGGAAGCTGTTTAACTTGTCAGATAAATGAGAACTGAATGCCCTGCCAAATAGCCTTCAGGCCATTATTGTATTCACGAATGAAGAAAAATGAATTACTTTCCTTCTGTAGTTAACTCTTCATTAGTTAGGGTCTAGTTTAAGGGTAGGCAACCTGTGGCCTTGAAGCCACATATGGTCCTTTAGGTCCTCAAGTGTGATCCATTGACTGAATCCAAGCTGTTTGTTCTGTGAAGCTTGGATTCAGTCAAAGGACTCCTCTTGAGGACCCAAGGGGCCATATGTAGCCTGGAGGCCACAGATTCCCCACCCTGTCTAGTTATATAGTGTCATAATTTTATTTTGGTCTCACTTGACCCTCCTATATTTCCCTGGAGTTCAATTTCACTTCACAGAATCTGAGAATTGGAAGGGACTCCCAAGCCCATTGAGACCCAGGTGGTAGCTATACCTTTGACCTTTGGAACATTGACAGTATCCAGTCTGGAGGAGTCTACCACCTCAAAAGAAAGCTTCTTTTTTTAGGGACAGCAATTTCATACAGTTTATTCGTTTTGACCTTGTAATCTTCTAAAACCTACAGATCTGTTTCATTGGAACTTTTACTTACCAAACGTCTCCATCACCCTCTACTTGTAGAACTGATTATTTGAACCCAACTCTTGGGCTTTACATTTATTCCAGTAAATGTCACCTTTTTGGTCTTATTCACTTGTTTTGTCATTTCAAGGTCTTTTTGGAACTTGATTCTCTCCCCTAAGGTACTCACTCTCCAAAGTTTTGAATCACTAGCAACTTTGATGAGCGTGCAGCTATTCCCTTACCCAAGTCATTGATAAAGCTAGTAAGCAACACAGATTCTTCTGGCTTAGTCATTAAGCTAAATCTGAAACCATGGAACAGTTCTGCTGCATATTGCAGCCCTTTTCTTATCTTCTTTTCTACAAGGATGGCATGAGGGAACTTTTCAGTGCTCTGTTGAAATCTAGCCATTCTATGCTTCTGCCATTCCCTTGGTAGACCAGCCTAGTATAGCTTTAAAAAAAATCAAGCTAGGCTGACCTCATCTGTTCTTGATCAAGCATCTATCTAAGTGCTTTCAAATAATCCTTTTAATAATGCATACCAGAATTGTTATAAAAAAACTACTTTGACTTTCCCACTTACCTCAAACATTTTCCTTCTTTTGAAAATCAAGACAGAGTCTGTCCTTCTCTTGTCCTTTTGTATTGTTCCTGTTTTCTACAGTTTTGCAAAGATCACTGCTCGACTCAACAGCGACAGTTGCCAAGTCTTTTAGTATCCTGGAATCTAGTTCATCTGGGTCTGGCAACTTGAATTACTTTAGCTATAATTTTTATTCCCTATTAACCATTTTTCCACTCTTTCCCATTCCAAAGATCACTCCTTTTAGCAGAGAAAACAGAAGCAAAGTAATAATTGAATGGTTCTTTCTTTTCTCTGTGGTCAGTAATCCCTCAGCACAGTCACCAGCTACCAGCCAGCATTACTCACCTCCTTTTTATCTGATGAGTATTGTGTGAGCTTGCATCTGAGCGTACCAATGCCAATCTCAACTGCCCCACAGCTAAAAATGTATGGAGAGGATCTATTAGAAGGCAGCTGAAAGATACAAGTGCAGACTAAACTTTGGATTTCTGCAAGGCATCATTGTCCACCAGTTCATTTTCATGGTGTTGAAAAAAAAGTAGAAATCAAAGAACTGCTTAGGACCTATGGGGAAGCTGTATATTGGTTATATTTCAAGTGATAGAACTGTGAACTTTGAATTTTTCAACCTCAGTTAGAGATGAATCAATAAATATAAGGATATCTTGCCTTGAGGAAGGAAAATCAGTCAGAAGTTAAGTGCAGGAGTCAGAAGTTGGGAACCAAAGACATAGTAACTTCAATCTGAACAGAGAAGCTGCTAGTGAAGATGGCCCCTCATGCTTGAAAGAATCAGAAGAAAAGAGAGATCTCTTCTGACTGAATTGGCTGAGAATACTGACAAAAACTAGATAAGCTTAACAGCTTCTTCTCTTATTGGAGGAGAACTTTGGAGATGCTGAAAGCTGATTGGAGGAAATTAGAATCTGGCTGCTGGGGAACAAGTCGTAGGCTTGTTGCCTTTTATTGCCATCTCCATCTTGAGAGAAGGGAAAGCTCTTGTATGCTTGTTGGTATTGGACTCCACTGCCCAGAATGAGACATCTTTAGGTTGAGAGGGAGATCCTTCTCAGAGCCCCAAGAGAATGCCTGAAGAATTTGTAATTCTTTGGCTTAATGGAATAGCTTTTCACTAAAATAGGTTAACACTTTCTCAGTACTCTGCTAAGAGTGGCTTTGTGCTAAAAGTGTCTGACACTGCTTCAGCAGTCCAAGAGTTTCAGAGAAACAGTTATGACTGGGAAGTAGTACATGGTGCAAAGTGTTCTCTTAAGAGACCAAGGGCATCAGGGCCTGAAATCAAAAGTTGTGAGTTGCCCCAGGAATAGGATTAGAGAAATCCATGGAAGGTTTCAATGTGTATACTCTCTTTTGCCTTGCATTCCTTGTATTGGTGGGACAATGTGACCCAATTATTGTTGCTTTTGTTTTCTTGTTTAGTAAATGTTTCATGATTAAGAGTCAATGTTGTTGTGACTAATTTTGTTTAAATAGAATGCACACTGTTAAGTGCAGAGGGGGCTACTGCAGTAAGAGCAGTGTATTTTTCCATACTGGGGTTAAGGTTAGCCATAGGACTAACCTCCATTCCCTAGTCCCAGACTGTGTGTGCCAGCACAGGATGGAGAGAGAGAGAGAGAGAGAGAGAGAGAGAGAGAGAGAGAGAGAGAGAGAGAGAGAGAGAGAGAGATATGTCGGTGCCACATTAGTGTAAGATGCTACATGCATGGG
>CM053593.1:386856438-386879544 GCA_028646575.1 Pseudocheirus occidentalis | reverse complement strand
TTCTCTACTTTGTCCCTGTCCCTTTGCAAAAGTGTGTGCTTCTAACAACCCTCTCCCTCCCAACCTGCCCACCCCTCCATCATCCCCCCTCTCATCTTCTTCCCCCTACTCTCCTACAGGGCAAGCTACCCAATTTAGAGTGCATGTCATTCCCTCCCTAAGCCAAATTCAATGAGAGTAAGGTTGACCCATTCCCTTTTGCCTTCCCGTTCTTTCCCTCCATTGTAGCAGTTATCCCTTGCCTCTTCTATGAGATGATTAACCCCATTCTGTCTCTCCCTAATTCCTCTCATTCTATTCCTCTCCCACCTCTCACTTTACATTTTAAATATCATCCCTTCCTATTCTATTGATCCTGTGCCTTTTGTCTATGTATACATATATACACACACTCACATATGTGGTCATATGCATATATACCTTCCTATATAGACATATGTGTATGTATACATATACACCACACACACAGACATATACACACACACGTTTACATTGTCTTCAACTATCCTCATACTGAGAAAAGTTTCATAAGTTACAATTATTGTTTTTCCATGTAGACATGTAAATAGTTCAGCTTTGGTAAATTCCTTATAATTTCTTTTCCCTGTTTACCTTCTCATGCTTCTTGTATTTGAATGTTAAACTTTTTATTCAGCTCTGTTTTTTTCCATCATTGGAATTCCTCCACCTCATTGAATAACCATATTGTCCCCTGAAACATTACATTCAATTTTGCTGGGTAGGTGATTCTTGGTTTTAATCCTATCTCCTTTTAATCTCTGGAATATCATATTCCAAACCCTTCAATCCCTTAATGTAAAAGCTGCCAGATCCTGTGTTATCCTGATTGTGCTTCCACAATATTCAAATTGTTTCTTTTTGGCAGTGTGTAATATTTCCTCCTGGATCTGGGAACTCTAGAACCTGGCTATAATATTCCTAGGAGCTTTCTTTTTGGGATGTTTTTCAAGAGGTGATTGGTGAATTCTTTCAATAACTATTTTGCCCTCTAGTTTTAAAATATCAGGGCAATTTTCCTTGACAATTACTTGAAGGATGATTTCTAGGTTCTGTTTTGATCATGGCTTTCAGGTAGTTCAATAATTTTTAAATTGTCTCTCCTACATCTATTTTCCAGGTCAGTGGTTTTATTCAAGAAGATATTTCACATTGCCTTCTATTTTTAAATTTGTTTAGATCTGTTTTATAGTATCTTAATTTCTTATAAAGTCATTCACTTCCATTTGCTCCAGTCTAATTCTGAAGAAATTATTCTATTCAGTGAGCTTTTGAGATTCTTTTTGCATCTGGCAAATTCAACTTTTTAAGGCATTCTTCTCCTCATTGCATTTTTGGGCCTCTTTTGCTATTTGAGTTGGCCTATTTTAAGGCGTTATTTTCTTCAGTCAGGTTATTGATTCTCTTTTCATGATTTTCTTGCATCATTCTCATTTCTTTTCCCAATTTTTCCTCCACTTCTCTTATTTGGTTTTCAAAACCCATCTTAAGCTCCTCTATGACCTGTAACCAGTTCATATTTTTCCTGGAAACTTTTGGTACAGGATTTCTGACTGTTGTCTTTCTCCTGTTCCAGGCTTTGATCCTTTTTGTCCCCCACAAAGGAATCTATAGTTGGATTTCTGAGCTTGGTTTGCTTCCTTTGACTACTCATGTTGCCAGTCAATTACTTGACTTTTGAGGTCTTTGCCACAGTAGAACTCTGCTTCTGGCAGGTCTGGGGAGAGCTTTGTCTCAAATTGCTAGGGTTTTCACAACTACCAGGGCTATTAGGCGGGTGCTGTCTCTACAACCCTCACTAGCTTTGGCTCACTGGTCACATACCTCAGGGACCACCACCCAAGACTGTGATCCCCATCCAGGCAAGTTAAGGCAAGAGCACTTAGCCTCTGAATGGTCACTTGGCCCCCCTGTGAACTGCAGGCTGGTAGCTCTGAAGTAGACCTGTGGAGGTGGCTACAAGGTTGCTGCTTCCCCTGCTTCTGGCTCTGGGGGCAGAGGGCTGGACTGCACCTCTGTTCCCCCAGATCCAGCAGAGTTCCAATGACCTTTCACATTGTCTTTTGCATTTATGGGTTGATAATTCTGGAAACCACCACAGCTGCTGGTGATCCACTCTCTTGAATGCTCCAAATGGGCTGGTCAGGCTGCCCTGGGGCTAACACCATGGGGCTCAGTTTGGCTCCCAGAGCCCTATGATGAACACTTCCTGTCTGCCTGCTGGACTGCCTTCAGTGGGAGCTTTGTTTCTCTGTCACTCTATGGGTTCTGGAGCTCTAAAATTTGTGTAGTCATATTTTATAGGTATTTGAGGTGGTTATGGGGGGAACCACAGAGTTTTCCTGCTTCTATGCTGCCATCTTTTCTCTGCCCCCTTCCATTTCTCTTTCACAGAGAAAGAGAGTTCTGTCCTCTCACCTACTACGTGCAGGTCATTCTTAACTTATACATGTGGTGGAGGTTGGGGAGGAGCCTTAGGCTAGTCACTGGGTTAGGTTCTTGTCATTATTAAAATGAGATGGTTGGATTATATGGCAGAGTAGCCTCTCAAGTCATTACTATGCCTCTGCTGTTCAGGTGAGACAACGTCCAGCCCATCTGGGAGCAACACGCCAAATGAACTCCCTCCAGAGAACTCAGCACTCCTAGAACGGAGCTTTGTCTGCCGCTTCCGATGCCTGCTTGATAACTCCTCAGGGTTCCGGGTAAGTCACAGCCCTAATGGGATCACTGATCTAGACAGCTCAATCAAGAGTGTGTTTAATCCTAAAGCTTAATGCAAATGGGACAGAAGGAAAGAGAATCTTAGTGTAGAGCAAAGGTGTCCATGGTCCATTCTTGCTGGCTTGGTTCTGTCGTTGTACCTCCTCTACCCCTAGTGAGACATTTGCCTGGGGTTCCAGTATTTGCTCATAACTACATGACAGAACCAAAGCATTTAGAGCTAGAAGAGACCTGAGAGGTCACTTCACTGTATCTATTCATTTTATAGAAGAAATGGAGGCACAGATAGGAAAGGCCTTAGGGTCATGGTGTCAGAAGGGACCTTAGAGACAATAATGATATTTATCTAATGTCTTAAGGATGACAAAACACTTTATGTAAGCTCCCTCATTTGATCCTAGAATTAACCCTGGGAGATAGAGGCCATTATACCCCCATTATACAGATGAGAAAACTGAGGCTGAGAATGTTCAAGTGACCTGCCCAAAGTCACACAGCTAGTAAGTGTCTGAGGTAGGATTTGAATTCAGGTCTTCTTGACTCCAAGTCACACATTCTTTCCACTGAACCATCTAGCAGCCTCCTCGGAAAGATGAAGAGACTGCAACTCAGAGTGGTTACTTGTCCAAGGTCACTCAGGATTTGGATGCTAAATCCAGGACTTTCTATTGTACTAACCTGCTTCAGTGTCTTCTGTCAAATTAATCTTCTGTTTATCGTGCTCCAGAAATATTTGCCGCCTGTAAAGGAGATGTTTTGGATAGTGGGAGGGGGAGAGGTGACACCCCGTCAAGACCGTCTCCCTGGGGTTAATCTGGAGTCCTTAGATCCTGGCCAAGAAAGCTTCTTGGTCTCCCATGAGTCCTTGATCTCTGGAGTCCCACAGGAGACTTTGAGCAATGCATGGGAGTGTCCTGATGAAGACATTCTGTTAAAAAGCTCATCTGAAAAGTTTTTTAAGCTGGCCAATTTTGTTACTGATATTTAAAGTTTAATATTCACTTTAAAATAAGGAAACTCTATGTGATTGAACCTTAATAGTTCGTATATTTGGAAATTCATTAGTGATTGTGGAGTTCATGATGAAAAGGACAATTTTACATAAAATAAAGGTATGTAAAAAAGTGGGGAGGGGCTTGGGACCCAGGATGCACTTGGACTGTGCAAAAAGAGGTCAGATGCTACCTAGAGATGGAAGAAATGGAAATTAGGTCAGAGAAATCCAGCTCTGTCTCGATGCTCAGAACTGCAGGAACTGTTGGAACAAAGAGAGCATGAGTGACTGAATTGTGAAAGGAATGCCACTCCCAGAGAAAAGCTTATACTCTAACCCAGTGGGCCAGGGGGTGTGTGTGGCCTTCATATTGACTCAGAGCCACACATTAACATCATCTGTATCAGATTCTTATTTATTTTAGGAAACACTTCTCAATTACATCTTTGTTTGATTCTGGCTACCTTAAGGGTCTGTGGTCTGTTTGCTGTCCCCTGTCCCAGATTAATGCTTCTGTCTTAAAATACCACCTAAGGATGGGAAAATCCTGGGGAGGGGTCAGCTCTGCCCCTTATTCCACAGGGAGGGTGGAGCTGAGAGCATCAAGGAGAGGTCAGACCCCTGTGCCTTATCCAGAGACACTCATACTCACTGTTGATACCTGTAATGTGACCAAGAATGGAGAAAATGGGCCTGAGCCAAAGGCCTCAGCACACTCACTAGGATAAGAAGCAACTTGAATCTGACAGTGATTTATTCAAATGTGCTCATTTCAGGAGGAGATCCAAACAGATCATAACTGTATATACCAGCTATTTGAACATGTTATTATATTATGTCATATTATATTTGATCATGTGATGTGATGCCATGTTATGTCATATTATGCCATATAAGAGATGGTAGATGAAATGAATAACAGTACAATATGTTTTAGCATATAATGTTAGGTGTCATGATATATAAATTCAAATATGTGTGTGTGTGTGAACACACCCCCATTTAAAGCACATGTCTTTCTCTAAAGGCTTTAAACCTCCAAGGCAGGCTCAAACCGCTGCCTGGGCAGAACCACAGAGCTGAGGATGGTTCTCCAGTGCCCCCTCAGCTGGCACTCTTTGCCATCTCTACTCCTCTGCAGCCTCCATCCATTCTGGAGATCAGAACAAAAACACTGACCTTTCGGACCAAGCACAAGCTGGATTTCACCCCTCTGGCCTGTGATGCCAAGTAAGCATGGGAGGGGTGTGGTGGGAGTAGTAGGAGCAAGCCCTAACCGCCACTCTTCTCCCCTGCATTCAGCCTCCTCTGATACCTCGTGGCAGTGGGCACCTGATCCTGTGTCTGAAGACTGAGTTGGTGGAGATTTAGCTCTGGCCAGTGTGACCAGCCTTGAAGGAAAAAGGCTTAATAGGCCTAAGGATAGGTGATGTAAGAAGATATGTAGCAGGTCACCTTTCTTTATCCCATCTGTCAAATGGGATTGCAAAGTTCCACCCTTTGAAAACAGCAAAGGGCTTTCATTGTGAGCTGAGTCCTCACTACAGAAATGGGGGTGATGCTGGCTTTTGCTGTGAATGCCACTCTTCTTTTTCTTTCCTAGAGGGAAACTTGTGCTTGGATACACAGAGGCAGAGCTGCGCATGCGTGGGACCGGCTATCAATTCATCCATGCTGCTGATATGCTCTACTGTGCTGAGAACCACATCCGGAGTAAGAGTGGAGGCCCGTTTCCTGCCCCCTGCCCCACACTGCCCCTGGACTCTCTATGTAGCTAAAAGCAACATAATTAGCTTTAGCATGCCTGAAAAGGTGAACAATGCCTTATAGATTCAGAAATGGTCCTCCTCCAGCCAGATGACTACTGTGCATGTGATATGAGCCAACTGCTGGGCAGGCATGGGGCGTGGATCCTCACTGGTCTCTGACATTACGTATGCTTTTGGTAAATGCTGGGCCTGAACCCATTGGTGGCTAGATTACTCTCTTCCTAGAGAGGAATTAGTTCATAGTGCCCTTCAGGAGAATATGGATGAGAGTGGCACAGGATGGACAGGTATGGATGGCCTATGGTTTATAGTTTTTCATCAGTGGAGGAAACACACAAATGTTTAACTCACAAGTCCATTTGGATATTGGAATATTAAGTCACAAAACTACAGAATCTCAGAGCTGAAAGAGACCCAGAGCATCTCATCCAGAGATGAAATGAAATCTCATTTTATCCCAACCCTAATTGTTACCCTAAAAATTCACCTAAACCTGAACTACAAGACTCTTGATGAGTATCTGGCCTCTTCTGAAAGACCTTCCTCTGGTGAGGGGAAACACATCTCTTCCTGAGGCAGTGCCTTCTGCACTGGGAGAGTTCTAAGTGTGGAGAAGTTCTTCTTCATATTGACCCAAAATCTCTTCAGATTCCATCACTTGCTCCTGGGTCTATTTGTCCAATCATTCATTTCCAGGACAGCCCATTCCATCAGAGAAGAGGGCAAGTAGGTTCTGCTGGACAAACATTTTATTTTCCTTATATTAGTGGCTGTGTAACTTCTGGGGCAAGCGTGACCTAGTATTTTGGGCTCTCTTCTCTCCTTTGCTTCTTTTTTCCCCTAATTTATTTATTTATTTACTTTTACTTTTCAACATTCACTTCCATAAGATTTTGAGTTACAAATTCTCTCCCCATAGCAAACCTACTGAATAATCTTGCCACCAATCTGCTCTCTCTTATATCTTTCCCCTGCAACTTTCTAGTAGGGTGAGATGGATTTCCATACACCAGAGCCTGTGTATCTTATTTCCCAGTTGCATGTAAAATGCAATTTTAAACACTTTTTTAAAACTTTGATTTCCAGATTCTTTCCCTTCTTCCCTCCTCAACCACCCCCACCGGGAAGACAAGCAGTTCAATATAGGTTATACATGTGTAGTTATGCAAAATGTTTTCATAGTAGATATATTGTGAAAGATTGGTTATATTTACCTCCATCCTCTCCTGCTCCCCACTTACTCTGTTTTCTACTTTGACCCTGTCCCTTTTCAAAAATGTGTACTTCTAACTACCCTCTCCCCCAATCTGCCCTCCCTTCTATTGTCCCCCCTCTTATTCCCTTCCCCCCATTTTCCTGTAAGGTCAGATACCCAATTGAGTGTGTATGTTCTTCCCTCCTTAAGCCAGATTCAATGAGAGTCAGGTTGTCCCATTCCCTTTCACCTTCCTACTCTTTGGCTCCATTGTAACAGTTTTCTGTTGCCTCTTTTATATGAAATAATTTATTCCATTCTACCTCTCCCTTTCTCTTTCCAATATATTCTTCTCTCACCTTTTAATTTTATGTTTTAGATATCATCCCTTAATTTTCAACTGATCTTCTATTTTTTCATTTGTTTGCATCTGTTTTACAGTATCCCTCCTTTCCTTCTACAATCTCTCATTCAGTGACCCATTCTTAGTTCTGGTCTCAGTTGTCTCTCAACTCATATGCCTGCTAAGTCTGTATATCCAGTCTTCACCTCTCCAGTCTTGTACCATCAAAGCCTCTTGGACATTTCAATCTGAATGTCCCATAGGTATCTTAAACCCATCATGTCCAAAACAGAACTCATTGTCCCCCAACAGCTCAGACATTCTCTCCTTCTAAACTTCCCCATTACTGTAGAGGGCATCACCATCCTCCCCAACCTTCCAAGTCAATCTCATCCTCATTCTACCTCACTCAATGTATCTGGTCCATTGTGAATTTATGTTGCTTCCACTTCCACAACATCTCTTGTGCACACCCTCTTCTCTCTACTCCTATAGCCTCCACCCTAGGTCAGGGGAAGGCCTGGTGAGATGAGAAACCTGAGGCATGATCACTAAAGTGATTTTTCCAAAATCTAGACCTGACCATGATAAATTCCAATGATTCCATATATGTTCCTTTGCTTGGTATTTAAAGCCCTATGTGACCTGGCCCCTTCCTACCTTGCCCGTTGTGTCTCTGTGCATTCTATGATCCAGCCAGACCTTCCCACTTGCTGTTCCTTACTCTATGATCCAGCCAGACCTGCTCACTCACTGTTCTTCCTTTGAGCCCACTTGCTGCTCCTCTTTTGAGGTGCTTCATGTCCCTCTCTCCCTTGGCAAGAGTAACTCCCTCTGAGTGGAATGTTCTCTCTCTTCTCCTCCATCCCCTAGAAGCCTGACTCAGCTCCATTCCACCTGAGGAGGTCTTTCTCTTTCATTTACATGTTGTCTCTCCCATTAGACTGTGAGCACCTCAAGAGCATGGAATGTCTTCATCTTTCTTTGCATCCCCAGTGTTTAGCCCAGTGCCTGGCACACGCTGTGGTTTAGTTGTTTTTACTCTTGTCTGACTTTCCATGACCCCATTTGGAGTTTTGTTGGCAAAGATACCAGAGTGGTTTGCCATTTACTTCTGTGGCTCATTTTACAGATGAGGAAACTGAGGCAAATAGGGTGAAGTGACTTGCCCATGGTCATACAGCTAGTCAGTGTCTGAGGCCAGATTTGAACTGAGAAATCTGGGTCTTTCTGACTCTAGGCCTGGTGCTCTGTCCACTACAGTGCCACCTAGTGGGATTAGGTAGGGACTACAGACATTATTATCATCCCATCTGGAAAACAGCAAGGTTAAGTGGTTTGCCAAGAATCCCCTGCTACATAGCCATCATCAGTGGCCGGGCTCAAACCTGGGCCTCTGAAGGCAACTAATTTCTAAATACAAATGAAAGTGCAGAATGAGGCTCCAAACTGGAGTCTTTTGAGAACAGGAATCTGGGTTATTTCTAGTTGAAAGAAAGATGAAAGTGAGTCATGGGAGTTATGTGTTCTATCTCATCTAAGCCCCTAGTCTCCATTTAGAAGAGATGTCCACCCCAGTAGCAGCATACTATGTGCTGCTGTGGGTGGGTCATGGACCAAACCAACTCTATTTTTAGACTGGATGAACTTCTGGAGAGTAAAATGGTGGGCAGGAGTAAGGGGAGGGACTATTAACTCTTACAGAATCCTACTGAGTGAAAATGAATGCCATTAATTGGGTATACAATAAAAGAGATTTACTAGTCAAAGTAAGTTTCCTTAGAGAAGAAGCTGGAGGTTAAACTAATTTGACTCATCCATGTAACCAACAGTTACAGGAGATTGGAGAACCACAAAACTTCCAAGAGACCCAGATATGGTCTATTTTACAGGGGAAAAACTGAAGCCCAGATGGAGATCACACATGCCACATGAATTTGAGCCTTCTGGCTTCAAGTTAAGAATTTGTTTCACTATTCCTCAGTACCTCCTGTGCAGTGTTCTGGACTGACATGAACTTAGTCAAGTTTTACCTCTTTCTGGGCCTCAGTCTTCTCCTCTGTAGAACTGGTCTGAGTTGGGGTCTCTTCCAGCTATGGATCCAAGATGCTA
The DNA here is from genome assembly GCA_028646575.1 of Pseudocheirus occidentalis. Classification (NCBI taxonomy): domain Eukaryota; kingdom Metazoa; phylum Chordata; class Mammalia; order Diprotodontia; family Pseudocheiridae; genus Pseudocheirus; species Pseudocheirus occidentalis. The sequence goes on along the minus strand of CM053593.1, from coordinate 386,870,389 downwards.
TGATTCTTCATTCCTTTTCATAACTGAAGATAGGGATGGACACAGTGTCGAGGGCAGTTCTGAATATCCAGCTGCTGTTTAGTAAGTACAGGGTAAGAAGGGAATTAGTAAATGTCCCCAAATGGATCCACCATCCATCTGTACCTGGTAGGTGCATTGAGGGAGTGAGTCTCTGGTTAGAAAGTCACATGTTCAGATCCTGAGTGCTAAACTGAGGTTCCAGGGCCATGTGGTAGGCTTGTACTTGAAGTTAGGGTCACCTGGGTTCAAATTCTCATGGTGACACTTGTTCAACCATGAACCAATAACTTACCATCTCAAAGACTGAGAGAATAATAATGCCTATGGTGCCTCTCTTGTTTGGTTGTCATCAGAATCTAATCAGATAATGTCTGGAAAATGCTTTCTAAACTTAGGTTGCTAAAGACATATCAGACAATCTTACTAATCCTAACTCATTCACATGTTTCTTAGTGATGAGAACTGGGGAAAGTGGTCTGACAGTATTTCGTCTCCTGACCAAAGAAAATCGTTGGCGATGGGTCCAGTCTAATGCCAGGCTCGTCTACAGAAATGGCAAACCTGATTACATCATCGCCACTCAAAGGCCTCTTGTGTGAGTACCAATCTTACCCTGGAGGCGACATTTCCTTCTAAGATGCCCAGGCAGCTAAGAGGTGAAGGTGAGCCAGGATTGACCATCCACTAGTCAATCAACACTGCCAAGTTCCAAAAGACAAAGTCATTCTCTTGATACAGACTAGGAGCTCTATTAGGCAAAACTAGAGTTTTATTGCATTTTAAAAAAATGATGATATTTCCTTCTCTTCAGGGATGAAGAAGGAGGAGAGCACCTTCAGAAAAGGTCCCTACACCATCCTTTTACCTTTGCTACTGGGGAAGCACTTCTGTACCAAGCCACCCACCTAGATCCTGGTTTTCCTGACCCTTTCCAAACTCAAGGAAAAATCCCTAAATTCAAAAAGTCTCCCAGAGGAGAAAAGAGCCAACTAGATCTCCGAGCTCCTAATTCACTTCATGGTGCCATGATGCAACAGGATGCAACCATCTATGTGTCCCATGCAGCAGTGACTCCAGAACTTGATTGCAGCAGTGACATTTTCAGCCAAATAGAAGATCCTTTTGTGACTCGGGTAGCAGAAGACATCCTGGATGGCTCCTCAAAGATGATTTCCTCTGAGGATAAGCCTAAGGAACTGGTTGATTTGAATCGAGGAGCTGCCCTTCTAACTACCCTGGATTCCCTGTCTCTTGACTATGATGAGAATTGCTCCAATAATGATCTCTTGAGTGCTCTGGAAAACCTGGGGCTTAATGCTGAGGAGCTGGAGCTCCTGCTGCTAGATGAGTGGTTGGTGAAGGGAGGGTCGAATTCAGGTTCTGAACCATCTCTTAGTGATATGTTACAAAGCAGGGAAATCTTGTCCGATGTTCCTGGTTCCCTCATGAACAAAAATGAGGATGAGCAAGTTGGGGATCCCCAGGCTTCCTTGAAAACTCACTCTTTGTTGAGCCCAAACCAACAATCTGCAGTCAAAAATTCTCATATGGTACATCACTGTGCACTTCATTTATCACAGGAACCACAACCCAACCAACTAGCCCAAATACGGTGCCTTCCAAATACAATGCAACACCATGGTGTAAGCCAGAAGCAGCTAAGTCACCTTCCTTGGGAGCCTGGTCCACCCCAGCCTGGGACCAATGAACAACAGAGAAGTTGTGAGCCATGGAGGCAGAAGTCCATAATGCCTCAGGATCTCTCTATGCATTTCACACAATCACCTGCAGAGATCCCGCAACAGTGGCCACCATCAAACAATTCAGGCCTTCTAAGCCTGTGCTTCCCCCATCAATCCTTGGAAAATCTTTGCCAGCCCAAACAGAGTCAGCAGCAGTTGGAGAATCATTTGAGATCACAGCATGAAGGTTCTCAACCCCTATTTCAGCACCAGCATCTAAACCAGCTTCATGTTCCACCTCACCAGCTCCATGGGCATGGACCCTTAGAATCAGGGACCTTCCTACAACCTAACACTGACCAGAACTTTCTTATGACAGGGATCCAGAGCTGCAATTCACCCAGTCAACAAATTCTAGTTGGCACCTTAAGGCCAAACCAGGTCTCCAGAATTCAGCACCCAACTCAAAGAAAACTTTTGAACCAGGCAGGGAAGAGTCCTAGACCACAACTCTACTCAAGAAATATTCAAGGAGATTCCAGCAAGTCCCAGGCCCAGGCAAATGAGGATAGATTAGACAATATGGATACTGACAAAAGTCATGGGACTGGAGCTGAGATGGTGCCTGGGCCAAGATTCCTGCCCCCTTGCACATGTCACCCCATCACTTTAAAACCTTCTGCCTCCTTTTCTTCTGAGACCATGTTTCCACTTCAGAATTTAACTTCTGACTATTTTATTAATGGAGATGGGTGCCAGGAGACACTGGTGAGTAGATGTGGGCATGGCAGTTAACCCAGGATGCCACCCAGAAAGCAGAATTCTCATTAGCTATTTTAATTTTAGCTGCCAATATGGTGTATCCATGAAACATCTTTGTACAGGTGGACTGGTCTTTTCCAGCCATGTTTGTAACTAATTACAAGCATAGGTACAATAATGTATTATTTCATATAACATACAGCACATGTTGTACCATATATTATAACTACCTAGATCATGAAGAATGTCCACAATGTAAGTGATACTAGGGAAAGGGTTATTTGGGAAATTGAAGGATCAGATTTTAAGACATCCCAAATGGGGAGATTGAAAGGATTAGGTCCCATTGGTTGGGGGACCAGACTTATGAGTTCGTTGGTGATGAGAACTCGACATGAGAGAACTTCCTTAACCAATTCAGATCAGCAACTCCTTTGCCAATTGTTATATTACAGAGTCTTTCCTAAATGTATTTAGAGGTTAAGTGACTTATACAGGGTCATGAAGCCACAATGTGGTAGAAGTGGGACTTCAACCCAGGTCTTTCTGACTCCACCACTAGCCCAGAGAACCATTATCATACTGCCTTTCATGTACTGTGTTTTAGGAAGTGCAATGATCATCTGTAGTGTCCAGAGGAGGCACCCAGGATGGTGAAGGACCTTGAGTTTATTTCATAAGAGGATTCATTATGGAACTGATGGATGCCTATCCTAGGGAAGAGATGACTCATGGGGGATGCAATAACTAACTTCAAGTACTTGAGTAACTTTCATATGGAAGAGATATATTTGTTCTTGAGAATAGAAAGCAGAATCAAAAGCAATAGACAGCAGTTGTGAAAAAGGTAAATTGAGGCTTGATATCAGGGCAAATTCTCTAATGGTGAGAAGTGTCCCCAAGGGAACTTGCATGTATTGAGAGCTAGTGCATCCTCCTTCACTGGAGGGCTTCAGGAGAAGGCTGCTAGTGGCCCCTCAGTGGGGACGCTGTAGATGGTTACTGACCTCTGAGCTTCCTTTCAGCTCAGAGGCCATGGGATGGCTTTATGATGGAAAGGTGTTGGGTCTCCCTGTGTGAATGACCATTGAATGTCAATCTGCAGAATTCGTCATAGCTCAGAGGGATGGGCTAGTTCCCTTCAGAATGCTGTCACCAGGAAAGGTCCAAAGGGTTACTCTTGCCTCCAAAGCTGAAGAGCTCCTTAAGGAACTTATATTGTTTCACATCAAAGCAAAAGACCAGCTTATACAACAAGTGGACCCTTATATAGAACTGTATGATAGGACCTTCAAATGGACATCTGATCTTGGCCAGAAGCCCTCCAGTGAAGAGGAGTACATGGTATCCCAAGGTAACCCATCCCACTCTGGGGCACCCAGTGTTGTGAGAAACTTTGAGCTTTAAGCACAAATCTTCCTTCCTCTACCTCTGCTCTCCCAGCTTCTAGTTCTGCCCTTTGATGGTAAGCAGGATAAGCCCTCTACCTTAGTACAGAACCTCAAGTACTTGAAGACTCTGCTCATTCTCCCCCCCACCCCCACCAAGTCTTCTCTTGTCCAGGTTCAACATGGCCATGACCTCTAACCAATTCTTGATGATGTGAATTCCAGACCCTTCACCATGCTGGATGCCCTCCTCTGGATGCTCTCTAGCTTACATCACATTGCATGTGGTATTTGACCATGGCAGAAGATGGCAGTGATTTTGCCTCCTCATTACTAGAATTATCAGAGACTCTCTTCTTTTCTGTCAAGTCACACTGTTGATTCTTAAGGGAGCTACTGGATGCCAGTCTAGTGAAATCAACAAAATACCATGAACATGAAGGCTCTGGGGCCTGAAAGGATATCTGTAAGGGAGTAGCCAGTCCAATCATTCAATCACCAATCATCTGTAGCTACGATGGGCAAACCCTTGTACTGGTTCTATGCTACACAACAATTGTGGTGCAAAGGGAGGAATTGTACTCAAATAAGTACAGCAGCTCCAGTAAGAAAATGGAACCATGCTGCTGCAATGGAGCCAAGAGACACTGAGTTAGTCCCCTTTGCCCAATCAGCCTTGCAAGTCTTCATGGAGAATATTCCTGCATTCAATATTTTAATCTTTCAATTCCTGTCAGATCTGGGATTTTATCAAAGAGGTTTTTCTCTTTAAAGCAACAGATACCAACCCTTGTAGAACTCAGGAGATTTTCTTAGAATTCCTTTGTGTCTCTTCCTACCATACTTCCCATCTTGGACATAACTAAATAGTTTCTTTTTTCCTTTTTCCTAGGCAGGAAATATGTGTGGATTGACCAACAGATCCATGGAATCCTGGGGAGACTTCCTCCTGCACAGTGGACAACCTACTGCCACCACAGAGAGACACTCCGGCACCAAAGTGTTTCCTCAGCCATCATCTTCCTCCAGTGGTGGCTTTTATTTTTGAGTTAAAGATTCAAACTGACAGAACATGAGCAATTCAAAGCCACTTGTTGGTATGAGTCAATATTTAAGTTAAGGAAAAACCAGAGTTATGCATTTCTCCTTCTGATCATCTCTTCTCCCTTCATGCCTTCACCATCAGCCTCGGAGCTCTCATTGAATCATTTGAAAAATGTGTAGGCTAAGAAGGGAAAATGGAGTCAGGCTGTCTGAAAGGACACATTCTACACATTTCATTTACCCCCTGCTGGAGTAGGGCTGAGCTGTGAATGAAAAACATTCATAGACTAACCTACCTCTGTTCTTGTTTATCCGCCCTGACACTGGGCTCATGTGGTTGCTTCGAGTTTCTTAAAAATCTTTACATTCAAGGACCCAGAACTCAAGGGTCCTTCTCTTTAATATTTCCACATTTCTAGGTAGAGAGCATGAGACTTAGAGGAAGAAGGACCCTTAGAGGTCATCTAGGCCAATCCCACCACTTTCTAGTAACTGAGGCTCAGAAAGGCCATATCTGTCAATTTAGAGTTGTGATGACTTGCTAGATATCACACAATCAGTGAGTAGAATAGCTGAATGTAAACTCAGAGCCTCTGATTCCAAATCCTGTGTTCTTTCTACTACTGTCTGGTGATTACAGTTTTTTGAAAGATAGGTATATAGAAGTGAAAAAGGGAAAACAGCTGGGGTTGGACCAGATAGCCTCAGAGGTCCCACAGACCTTAGAGATCCTATGACATGTTTAAAATCAGGTTAGCAACTGCCTTTCTCTTTCCAGTTGACTTGATCTCTCAGGTTTAGTAAGTAAATTTGTGTTTGTGGTACACACTTCTAGGCTTTTTAGCTAATGTAGCTTAAAGTGCTGTTTGGCTGAAAAAGCATCATTAAGGTTTGGAGTGAAAGGGTGGGAGTAGCAAACCTCATCCCATGAAATGGTTCTGGATCATACAAAGTTAATTTTTTAGTAAAGTCCACATAAGGTGGTAGACCTGATTTCAATGGCTTTAAAATGGAGGCAATCAGTTTCCCTGTGTCCAGGGGGTTTGTGCATTGGCCCTATGTTGTGAGTGAGACACTGTTCTAATGACATCCTTTCCACACCATTCTGAAAGGGTCGACTTGGATGAGGTCCAGGACCGACCTGCCTTCTCCTGCACTCCACATTCTCTAGGGAAATTCCAAGGAACTCTGTAAATGAGTCACTTACAAATATTAATTGCTTACACTGCTATAGAGCATGAAGGTTTGCAGAGCACTTTACAGACTCTATTTTACATCCCTGTGATGTGGGTACTATTAACCCTCTTACAAATCATGAAACTGGGGTCCAGAAACATGAGATGACTCCTCTGCCCAGTGTCCTGTGCAGAGTTTCAGATGGATGATCTGCACTGGTGTCCTCCTGACTTTAGCCCAGCTATCACATGTCGCTTCTTTTCAGAGTGCTGATAATGAGTGTCTTTCAAACACCAGGTTTATGAAAGATGACATGGAATCCAACACTAGCTTCAGGATTCTCAACAATTGGCCTCTCGTCTCATTGTATTCTTGCTCCACACTTTGAGATGGATAGATTTTGCAGGCAATGAAACATAGATAGCAAATTTCCTTAAGTACACACCTGTGAAAAGAAAAAAAAATTCTATTGGGATTGGGTCAAGTGGACTCCACCAGCTCCCAGGGGCTATGGGGAAGAGGCATCTATTGGGAAAAGAAAAAAATGGATCTGGATAGAGCATTTTTTCCATGATGGGTCCCACTGGAAAGGCAAGTCAATGCTAAGGTACAATGTACCTGATGGAAGCTTAGTTCAGAACAAAAAACTTTCCTACATCCTCCTGTTCCATGGGCTGTATTGTAGCCTTCCACATTTTGTAGTGTGCTTCTTCATCCCTAATATCTTAATCCCCTTTGCTGGTTCCAAAGGTGGAGTTTTGATGGCAGTGAATAGTACTGCTGCAGATGGCACTGTGTGACGCACAACGGGCCCCTACTGGTGGGCTCCCATCTTTGGTACTCACCAAATAATTTTTCCAAATAACAGTGGGGGATGAGGAGGAGTATATGAAGAGTTAGCGCTTTCTGTCTGGTATTCCAGTTGTCTGACCTGAACAGAAATGTACGACTGAGTGAGTGAGTGAGATAGAGTATGGCTACATCTATGCCCAGATGAACCTTAAAAGAAATATACAGTGACTGGATTGAGGTGAAGGCTGACTTACTGTAAGCCTTTTCTTTGACAGATTTTGGAGCTGAGAAGGGAGTGCTTCATTTAAATATGGCAATGTGGATTTATCTCAAGACACTGCATGTAAGGAAGGACATTGATAAGTCAAGATAGTCCAGGGGGTAACTAGAGTGCGAAGGGCCTGAAGTTTGTGCTTTATGAGGAACAAGTGAAGGAACTATGACTATAACCTGGGGAAGAAAAGACTCTAAGGTGGGAATGATGGTTGACTGGAACTATCTGAAGAGCTTCCTTAGAAAAGAAGAAGTAGTTTTTCTATTTGGATCCAGAAGGCAAAAGTAGGAGAGGTGGGTAGAAGATGCAAGGAGACAAATTTAGATTCAACACTAAGGAATATGTCCTGAACAAGTTCTAGCACCTGGAGCTGTCCCAGAATCTACTGGACTGTCTAAAGGAGTGGTTCTCAACCTTCCTAATGCCAGGATCCTTTAATAGTTATATGTGGGCATGTCTGCATGTGGGGCAGACCCACCTGGAGATGGATAGAGGAGGTTCCTAAGACCATTGGAAATATGTGTTTTCTGATGGTCTTAGGCAACCCCTGTGAACCCTGTGAAAGGGTCATTCAACCACAAAGGGGTCGCAACCCACAGGTTGAGAACCACTGGTCTAAAGGGTCAGGGACTTACATTACAGAAATTCTTCAAGAAAAACATAGATGACTATAGCTTAAGCATGTCACAGAAAATGATCACTGCTTATAATTTAGGGTAAAAGTCAATAAAATTTTATTTCACCCATAGTTTTAAAAGTGATGGCATGGAGAATCACTGATTGGGAAATAGAGAAGTTTCTGAATATTAGCCATTTTCCACTGTTATTTACAACACGCAGGAAATACATAGCCACGCTGGTTTGATAAACCATGTGTCATTGTCCTTGAGGGCAATCGTAGGAAAAAGGATGGAGACATCTTAATTGGCTGGTATGTCTGTCACTGGCCTCAGATTCTGAGACAGCATGGACTTTGTCTTCTAGATGGCTTTGCACAGGATCTGGGAAAAATGGAAAACAAAACCCCATGGTTTTGATGTGACTGTCCAGTGACATTCAAGTTGGAGGCATAGTCTATAGTGGAGTTGCACATACTAAGGGAGGAAAACTATTGGACGCTTTCTCTCTGTCATTGTAGACTCTGAAACTCTGTGATTTGACCCTATGAGATGGAATGAGGCTACATTTTTATTGTTTTTTATTGGAAAAAAATAGCCAAATAAAAGTATCTCTTTAAAATGTCAAAAGTGCCTTCTGTGGTATCAGAAAAATAGAAATAATACCCCCAGTTTCAGAAGGTAGAGCTGCTCTGGAGTAAAGGCCTTGATGTATATGTATTTTTTCTGTGTTCAGAAGAAACCAGATGACTTTTGAATGTGATGTTGGGTCTTGGGTAAAAAGGAAGGAAATTGGTTTGGCTACTTTTCCTCCTTGCTTTTAATGTTTTTGGTGTTTTATACCACTAGAATTCAATCCTGTCTTTACTTCTCCTACCATGTAATTAAAAAAAATCTTTAAGATTGGGATTCCACATTGGCTTTCAAAAGCATTGTCATATGATTACTCAAAATTTTGGAGCACTGGGACTTCAGTTATCAGTGTGGAATGCCCTCCACAGACACAGTACATTCTTTCATACACACATTTATACGTCTTCGTTGATGGTCATTATGAGCTACTGAGGACAACAGTTTACAGTTCTAGGATTTGGTAAGTTGACATTTTATATGAAGCCTGTACAAAATTTGAGTTTAGTAAGCACAAGAATGTAGAAATTTCACATATCATCATTTAAGAGTATAATGTGAGCAAAAAATGGAGGAGGGAGATATATATATATATGATATTATAATATTATATATATACATATTATATACATATAATGTACATATATATGTATACATATCTATGTATATTACATATATTATGTATGTGTGTGTGTGTGTGTGTGTGTGTGTAAAATCCCCTAAATAGCAGTTGGATCAAAGAGAAAATCCAAAAAGTAAGACTATTTGAAAGGCACCTGAGCACTACATTTAAAAATCACAGAATTTTAGAAATGAAGAAAAAATCAGTGGTTCTATTTTCCAACACAGTTTTGTTACAGGGTCTTCTGAGAACATAACTAACAAGTAGCTTTGCATCCACAGAGCTAGTCAAGAAGCATCTAACAAGTCCTCACTATAAGCCAGGCACTGTGTTAAACTGTGAGGTTACACAGAAAGGCAAAAACATAATCCCTGACCTCAGGGAGCTCCCAGTCTAATGGAGGAGATAATGTAGAAGTGACTGTGTTCAAAAGAGATGCACATAGAGAGGAGACTGGAGGGCATGGGAGAAGGGCAGGCACTCACAGCTTCCAGTCTTTATGGGAATGTCTCTAGCACAGCTGAATATTCTCTGTTCTGAGGTAACTTCTTTCACTTTTAGGTAGCTCCTATTACTGACAGGTTTTTCTTTATGTCAATCCAAAATTTACTCAATGCTCCTAGTTCGGTTCACTTCCCATTTATTAAGTCTCAACTGCATACCAGGCATTATCCTAGGTGCTGTCACGCTGTCATGGAAATGGAACAGTCTCTGATCTCAAGGAGTTTGCATCACAATAGAGGTAAACAAAAGGTGCACAAATGAGTTGACAGGATACGTATAAAATCCAGATGCACAGTGATAGGGGGGCACTAACAACTGAGCTAACAAGAAAATGTCTCCTTTATGAGGAAAAACGTGAACAAGAAATTGATTTAGTCAGTCAATCAAAGAATTCAAGAGGTTGAGGTGAACCAAGAGAGCATTTCAGGCCTGATGCCAGCCTGTGAAAATCACAGGTGGAGGACATAGAATGTTGTGGACAAGCAACTTCAAGCATCCAGTTGGTCTGGACCCTATTGTATGCGAAGAGGAGGAATGTGAAATCTGCCCGGGAAGACTGGTTGAAGCCACATTGTAAAGGACTTTAAAGCCACAAAGAGAAGTTTGTATTTTATATCAGAGAAAATTGGGAGCCAAGGAAGCTTCCTGAGTGGGAAGAGGCACAGTCATACTTGGATACTTTTAGTTGGGCTAAATAGAACATATCAGATCCCTCATCTGCATGTCAGTCCTTCAAGTATTTGAAGATAGCTATCATACTGCTCCACCCTAAGTCTTCTCAAATTGAAATATCCCTGAATCCTTTCACTTAGCCTCATATAACATGAATTTGACATTCTGGTTGTTCTTCTCTGGACACTTTTCAGTTTCATCAATTGTTTCTCCCTGTGAAGTTGAATTTTTAAACCCATGTAAGACTTTACATTTATTCCATTATATTAATTGCTTCACTTTTTTTTTCAATTCACCACGATGTCCTGGACTTTCAAGAACTTTTTGATATTAGTTATCCAGTATATTTGCTAACCTTCTCACTTTTGTGTTATATGGAAATTTCATAAACAAGCCAAATATTCCTTTATTCAAATCACTCATGGAATTGTTAAAAAGAAAAGTCTCCAGCACAGATCCCTGGGGCACTATGCTGGAGGCTTCTGGTCCAGGTGGCCCCAAACCATTCATTGGTCATCTTTGGATTCAGTCATTCAACTGGTTCCAAATTAACCTAACTCTACTGTTGTCCTGCACTTCTCTTTCTCTCTTTTCCATGATACTGAGAGACTTTATTAAATTATTTCCTAAAAGATTTTTCATACTTCCCTTTTTTTGTAAAGTCAAGTTCTTAATAATTTAAAAATTATAAACATGAATACTTTCATATCAAAAGCACATGAATCTTCCGCATGCAGCTTTTTTTAAGCCTCCATAAGCTTTAACGTGATAGTAACAATACTGCCCCTTTTGTCTCTGTCTCGTTTTGATTGTCCTTTTGCTCCCTTCTGCTTATTTTAAAAATGTTTCATTATCCTTTTTCCTTTTCTTTTTTTGTATCACCACCATCACCCCAGGCAATAGTCTTCTTTAATAATAATGGTAACAATAATAATAAATAAATAAAACTATAGTCAAGTGGTAGGACAAATTTTGTTTGTATTTTTAATGTCTGAAAATGTGTCTCCTGTATGTCTAATCCACCAATTTCCTACCAAGAGGTGGCAACCCTGCTGCTTCATCAGTTTTTTTAAAGTCATCATTTGTTGTTACATTGATCAGAGTTCCATTGTCTTTCAGAGTTTTCTTAATAGCATGGTTGTTAATGTGCAAATTGCTGTTCTAGTTCTGCTTACTTTACTCTGTATCAGTTCATATGAGTCTTCCCACGTTTCTCCAAATCTTTTCCTCTAATTATTTATTACAATGAGAGAATATTCTACTACATTCAATTGCCATAATGTTTTAAGCCATTTTCCATTTGCTGTATGCCCAGAGAAGTTAATTGGCATTGCATGTCAATTTCATGACAACATACTTGCATGAATTCCGAATAATAGACAATGTTCTCATGCTTTCTCAGTCACCAGCAGAGTGAAGCAGGGCTGTGTGCTTGTTTCCAAGGTTTTTAGCATGGTGCTTTCTGTGATGTTGTTGCATGCTTTTAATTAGGATTAAAATGGCATCAAGGTCAGTTACTTCTGACAGTAAATTATTAAAGTTGAAAAAGCTAAAGTGAAGGGAGAGTTGTTGTGCAACTTTTTGTTTTCAGATGACTGTGCATTTATTGCAGCTCCTGAGGCTGAGATGCCACAAATTATGGATCAGTTCTCTGCTGCTTGGACTAATTTTAGCCTAACAATTAATACAATGAAAACAGAGATTCTCTACTGGACAACACTACATCATCTATACATAGTACCATTGATTTCAGCAAATGGAGATATTTATTTTATTTTATTTTTAAATTTTATTTATTTATTTACTTTTAATGTACAAGATTCAGTTCCACAGTCCCTTGAGTTTCAAATTTTCTCCCTTTCTTCTTCCCCCTGCCCCATGGTGCCATACAATTAAGTATATGATCTACAAATACTTTCATACTGGACATTAGTCTGGTTGTATGGAAGGGTTGTAAGCAATGGAGTGAATGCTGGGAAAAAAGAAAGAAAACCAAACGTGAAAAAGAACGACAGCATGTAGATTGCTTCAGTCTCCATTTAAACTCTGTTCTTTCTAGGTCTTTCTCTAAATGTAGACATCTCCTTCCATCCTGAGACTTGTAGAGTTGTCTTATAACTGTGTGCTGCTGAGAAGAGTCCAATTTTTCAAAGTTGGTCATCACACATCCATCCCCTCCAAAATGGAGATATTTTGAATGCGGTGGATAAGTTTCCTAACCTTGGCAGTATACTTTCCAAGGATGTTCACATAGATGACGGAGTTGACACACCAATTACCAGAGCTATCATAATGTTTGCAAGGCTCTGAAGAAAAGTCTAAGAGAGAAGAGATATTAGACCAAACTGAAGGTCTGCAGAGCCATTGGGCTGATCTCATTGTTGTATGCTATTAAACTTGGATACTGTATCAGTACCATTCCAGGAAACTGAATCATTTGAATTGACTTAAGAAGATTCTGAAAGTCACCTGACAAGATAAGATACAAGACACTGATGTCTTTTCTCAAACTAAATTGTCAAACAATTCAAGCTACTGCAGAGAATGAAGTTTTGACGGGCTGAACGCATTGTCTAGATGATCATTTGAAGCCCAGAAGAAGAAATAGATGGAACCTTTCAAAGTTTCTCTGAAGAACTTCAGAATTGACTGTGAGACATGGGGGACACTAGCCCAGGACTGTGTGCCCACATCAAAGGTGGCACTGTACTCTATGAGCAAAGCAGAATTGTAGTACCTCTAAAGAAACATGAGATGTATAAAATTAGAGACCTCTCTACTCTAAATGTTCACGTGGACTATTTGTGGTCGACCTGTGGTAGAGCCTTCCAAGCTCATACTGATCTGATCGGTCACAGCTGGACATGCTGTAACTTGACCCCGGCATAGTGACATATTTGGATCCTCTTCAAGAACATAGGACAACAACCAACCAACTGCTCTCTCCTTACTTATCTTGAGTATCAGCTTCCAGTTAGTCATTGTAATTCCATTCTTTCTACTCCAAAGATAATTAATTTTCTCAGTGAATGTCAAAAGAAAGAAAAAAAAGAGAAACTAATTGAACAACCCTGGCTTCTCTCTTTTATCAGATATCATGGCTCTATCCATCTTGATCAATGATCTGATCTATTCTTTCTCCTTCCTCTTTTCCTCAACATAACTTTTAAAAAGAAATCTTTGGCACCATCAGTTAATATGTACATTCTGAGTTATATGCAATAAAGAGAAGTATGATTATATTGACTGTTATTCTTCATCCTACATTGGATGAAGAATATCCCTACATTTATTCAAGGACATTCATAGGAGATAAAAATCCAAGAAGCAGAGAGGAGACGTAGGGTGGAAAGACTATATATCTCAGGAGAGGCAATGGTGCCAAAGATTTATTGTCTTCAAATCCAGCCTCCGACAATAACTAATTGTATGACTCTGGGCAAGTCAATTAGCTTCTGCCTTAGTTTACCCATATGTAAAATGGGGAAAAATAACAAAATGTACCTTCCAGGGTTGTTGTAAGGATAAAATGAAATGGCATCTTGTAAAGCCAATGAGAAGTAGTTTCCTGAGAGAATGCTACTGTGAACAGCCTTTAAGATTCGGATTACACAGTATTAGTGAACACTCTGTTTATTCCATTACAAAATCAGATTCAGTACAATGTTCACAGTTTCAACAGTTCTCAATATTATATACAATCTTCAGATCAAGGAAAGTCTCAATATTATATCTTATTACAGAAAGGAACAAGGAACAAGAGAAGA
>CM053593.1:386843644-386855938 GCA_028646575.1 Pseudocheirus occidentalis | reverse complement strand
CCTATACATGATTGTATGCCGCCTTGGTGGGGGTGGAGGGTGGGGAGGAAGGGGAGAAAAATCTGAAACTCAAGTGACTATGGAACTGAATATTGTAAACTAAAAGTAAACAAACAAGTCAATAAAAAATTTAAAAAAAATCAAGGTCACATATGTAAGAGAAGTGGGATTGGAACCCAGGTTCTCTGAGTCTAGAGCTAGTACTATTTTCTGCCAATTACTACTCACAAGGCAAGAAAGCTATTTGAGTTGAAGCAGCCAAGCCCCCTGAGGGAGAATAAGGCAAGTCAAACCATCACAACTGCCTTAACCACCACTTCCCCTCAGACTCTGATGGAGACCCTGAGCCCCAAAGTCTTGGGAATAGCCAAATGGTCAAACCCCAGGAAGTAGCCCCTGTGGAGATGCCATGTGGAAACTGCCCCACTGGTCCTATAGTCACTGGTACTGTGTATAGTTCTTCTCCCTGAAATCCTTGGACCTGACAAATGATTTAACATCAGAAACAATTTTTTTGGTGGAAATTCTATTAGAGAAGAGACATTACCTTCTGCTTTGGCATTCTACCCTCAAGACCATAGGCCCTTCTCTTACTGTCAGCTGAATACTCCCCCATTAGAATGTGGGCTCCTAGAGAGAAAGGGCTGCTTTATCTCTTTGTAGCCCCAGAGCTTCAAACAGTGCTGTGTATAAAGTAAGTATTTAATAAATGCTTCATGCATTCACTACATTGTGCCATGCTGCTCCAAATCCTTCACTTAATGGATGAGTTCTGGGTAAAGGAAAAGAGTAGCTGAAAGTCATATATCAAATTAGTGGAGTGATTCCTCACTAATTTAATTGAATTGTTTATTTTAAAGTTCTTTTTATTTTAAAGTTCCTTTCCTTTTCCCATGGCTTGGTGATGGGGTAATGGGATGGGGATAAGAAATGGCTCTTTTGAAAGGGAGTCCTCCTTGGATACTCTCCTGTCCAACAGAGGGGTGCTTACTTGGAGGCTGAAGCCTCTGTCAGGGCTGTGTTCCTTAGGCACTTTTTATTTAACCTGAATTCCAGCTACTTAACTTCTACTTAGTTACATCCACCTTCCCTGGGGACTTTTTTAAAAATCCAAGAACTATAGACGTAGAATTCAAGTTCTGGAAAGGGCTGCTGAGATTGCTGTAGCACCAGTGCAATATTTACAGCACATGATAAAGCCTGTGACTGTAAAAATCACATGGTATTGGATCGCAAAATATACCAAATTATCCATAGAAGTTTGTCATAGGAAGACAGAACTGAAACATTTATTTAGACACCAGAAAACCCAATCACAAAACCAGGAATAGTACTAAACATATTAAGGGGCCATAATAACAGAGAACCACAGCATCCTTTAGCCTTGCCACAAACCAATATTAGATCAATATTTACTCACAACCCTTTCTATCTCCTTGCCTGAGCACTTCTCTCTCCCACCATCTCTCTCATTCTGACTCCCAACTTCTTGTGGGCTAACGCCTCCCACCACAGGCTCCAAATGACTACATTCAGGTTATTAGGGGGGCAGAGTTTACTTTCAAAGCAGGGAAGGTCTTCAATCTCCCCCCTAGGTCTATTAAGGGACAGGGAAGATCTTCAGATTCCCATTCCTATTACAATTGCCTTATCTCACCTGGTTTTACAGATTATAAAACCTGAGACTCTCAGTGGCTGTGAGGGGGAAGTGAATTGTATCATCTGAGAGTTGGAAGCAACCTTAGGGGTCACGCCATACAGCTTTGACAGGGGAGAAAGCAAGTCGAACAGTTCATTCTAACACTTTTCCCAGTACACAAATATCTGACTCTTCATTAGGCTTTGGCTTGGGGGCCCAAAGGGGCCTTTACCAGATGACTTTCCAGCTCACTAGGACCTGCCAGAGCTTTGCCTCCATGAAGAGATATTGATAGTAAATTTTGTTTCTGAAAGTGGGAAATGTAAAATCAATGAGGAATAACATCCAGAGAAATTTTGTTCACCAAGTCACCAACTTCTGAACTGAAAACATTCTTTGAGGTCATCTAGTTGACCCTGTTTATTGTAGAGGTGGGGAAACTGAGGCTGAGGGAAGGGAAATGGCTTACCTATTCATGCCTATGATACCCTTCAGAACTGAAAACATAAAATATTATATTCCTTAACAATATAATCATAGAGACTTGGTTCTGAGACCTTCTGACAGTGAATTTAGAAAATAGCTCTGGGGTCACATCCCTTAGCACATTATACTTCCTATTATTTACTAAGGAGAATTATTACTGAGTCTGTCCTTAGAGAAAAGACCCAATGGGTCAGAAATCATGGTGTCTTAAAGCTAGGTGTGACCTCTGAGCTCTTCTGCTCCCTGTCCCTCTCATTTTATCAAGGATGAAATTGGGACACAGGGAGGGAAAGTGGGTGGCTATCAGTTAGAGAAAATTTGATTGGTTTTCAAGTAAACTACCAACAAAAGGAAAAAGGCCTCGTCTAGGTGGTGATACCACCTGGGCTTTGAAGGGAGCTAAGAATTTCCATAGACAAAATATTCATAGGGAGAGCATTCCAGGCTGAGGATATAGTCAGGACAAAGTCACTGAGGCAGAAGAGAGAGGATTCTTTATTGGAAATATCAAAGCCAGTCAGCTTGGCTGGAACATAAAATATAAGAAGGGGAGCAGTAGGTAACCAGTGGTGAAAGGAAGGCTGGAGTCCATTGGGGAAAGACTTGAAATGTCAGACATGGAGGAGACTCAAGATATGGAGAAACATGCGACCAAATGAGCTTTGCAGCGTTTCATTATCTTTTTGGAGGGCCTTCTCCATCGATGTCCCTTTAAGAAAGGGAAAATAGTTCAAAAGCCAAATAAATCAAATGCAGTTGTCATACACTAGGAAGAACATTGTCTTTAGCCATAGAGGACCTGGGTTCAAATCCTTACTTTGCTACTTACTCCCTGTATGACCTAATGTAATAGGAGAACAGAATTTAGAGTAAGACTTTGTCTTTGCATGCAGTTGGATATTCAGACACTATATTGGATTTGCTAAAGAAATGTTGCTGTTCCCTTTGTGTTGGATTTTATTTCCCACTTCCATGCTTTTGCCTAGGCTATTCCCCTTGCCTAGAATGCTCTCTATAGGTTTTTAAAAATAATTTGTATTTTTTTTAAATAATTATGTCTCAATTGGTTGTATCTCACACTAAGAAGAAAGCAAGCAGATATTTATTATGTACTTCCTATGGCCAGTAGAAAGGAAGCTCCTTGTGGGCAGGGCCTGTTTTCCTTTGTCTTTTATGCTCAGTGCCCAACATACAGATAGTATTTAATAAATGTTTATTAAATTGAATTGCATTAAAATTATGGGAAAGAGGTATTCAAGGATCACCAAGTCCTTCTCCTTCTCCCACTGGACAAGTGAAATTGGGATACTTTTCCCGAGTTGATCCAAAGGGCTACTTAGTCAGAGAGAATTAGTTTCCTTTATAAATTATGTCTAGCAGTGGGCAGTTAATAGGTGGCTTATATTAATAAATGAACGAATAATTCCAGCTTGGGGCATAGCACCCAGGTGACCCTGGGAAATCACATCTCTGGGCCTCTAGGCAACTTTGTAAGATTCTAAGTTATGGAGGAAGAGTCAGTCGGCACTGGAGTCAATCCTATCCTGGAGTTCCTAACACTGATGAAATCACAAGTCTGGCCACATGAAGAAACACATACATGTCACACAAATGTACACATTCACCTGCGAGTGGATATGTGCCTGTGTACAATACAATGTGATTAAACCACTTGAATAATTCAAATCCCCCCCCTCCCCAAGATCTGCAGATTTGGTCTTACTTGCCCATTCTCTCCTTCTGCCTGAGTCGGACCAGACACACTGAGCATCAGCTAGATTGCTGAATCTGAGCTCATCTTCTTTCCCCGTCTTCCCTTCTTTCTGTTGAGAAAGAGGAATGAAAGTGTGGCAGCAATTTGCTGCCCTTCTGGCTGGGGGTGAGAGGGTGGCGCAGGATTCTCCTCCAGGCAGGCCTGTTCCATGATGGAGAGGCAGCCACAGCAGCAAGCACCTTATTCTTCAAAGTGAGAAGCAAGCTTTGTACGATCATTCTGGAGTGTGGCAGAACAGGATTTAGAAAAGGGAGGCACTTTAGAGAGAATCTTTTCACTTGTTCATTCAGTTTTTCAATCATGTCCCACTCTGCATGACCCCATTTGGAGTTTTCTTGGCAAAGATACTAGTTTTGCTATTCCGTTCTCCAGTTCATTTTACAGATGACTTGTCCAGGGTCACATGGTGAGTAAGTATCTGAGGTCAACTTTGAACTCAGGAAGATGAATCTTGCTGATTCCAGGACTGGCACTCTGTCTGCTGTGACACCTAGCTCCCCAGAGACATGATAAAATCCAATTGATTTACTTTCCAGAGAAGGAAACTGAGACCCAGAGATACTCATGCCTTGCTCAAGGTAGGGATTGAGCCTTCAGATCTTGCATCCTTTCCTCAGCCTGATCTGGCCATGGACAATGGCTTTCCCAGATGAGTCTTCTGTGTTTATGCACACATATAAACAGACCCCCCCACCCACATCTGAGTGCCCCCACTGGCATGGCAGTGTGCCTATTGTGTCTGACAATTTAATTCCTGGGGAAAAAAAGAGATCATCCAAGTGAATGGCAGACTGAACGCTGATGTCACAATATTGAGATACCAGCAATGGTAGCCTTCCTTCAGGCAGTGAGGGAGTTTAAAAACCCAGCTTGTCTGGGGTAAAAGTGCCCAGCATCACATGCCAGCAAAGAGAACACAAAGGAGCCACTCACCCTACCCCAAATGCTACCATTCCACAAAAGACACTACTGAGACTTGACTTAAGCCCATATCTAGACAGGCATGTGGAACCCTTCCCATGCACATGTTGTTGTGTAATCTGAAACCCATGTTAACAATATTTCTGAGACTTCCCAACGTTCTGTCTCCCTTCCCCCTCCTGCCCTCCCCTCCCCTCCTTGCCTTCCTCTCTGATGACAGAGAACAAGGGTGGACTAAATTGACTCTGAGGACCCATCAGCTTTAAATCCTGTGAACAACCCAATGAAAGAGTGGTTATTATCCCCAGTTTAGAGGTGAAGAAATGGGCTCCCAGAGGTTAAGTGATTTGCCTAGGGTCCTATAGCCAGTAATTGTCTCAGGCAGGACTTGTACCCTGGTCTTGTTAATTGCAAAATCAATTCTGTATTCACTAAACAAAGCTTCTTCCACTGGGGAAAGTCAGGTTCACTCATCTACCTCATTCCTCTCAGCTGTGGAAGCAGTCATGGGGCAAGATGGACAAGGTGGCATCAAAGCTGCCTCTGTCTTATTGCAAAGTAAGTGTCAGGAGCCAGAGCAAACATTATGCGCGCAGAGTGTGGCAACGTTCCAGGTAGGGGGTCCCCCCACCCCAGAGGTATTCTCCCAGCCGGCTGCAGTCCCTCCCCGGAAAGCCCCTTGTTTGAACTTTTTCTGTTCTCTAAGATAAAAGCATTGTGTTACTGCTCAATAAACTCAGACCTTGCACAACATCTCTTGGTCTCACTCTCCTTACAATTCACCCATTCCTTCTTCAGGCTGGGTCCTCCTCGTCCCCACCGCTAGTACTTGCCCCGCGGGACGGGGCAAGAAGTAAGGTGTTTATATTTCATTTTAAATATTTCAGTGTTTTCTTCTAATAATGGGGAGTGAAGGAAGGAAGGACAGAGACAGAGATAGAGTGAGAGAGAGACAGAAACAGAGTGAGGCAGAGATAGAGACAGTGAGAAAGAGACAGAAACAGAGAGTGAGACAGAAGGCAGAGGAAGGAAAAAAAAAACAGAAGAAAAAGCACAAGCTGAAGCAAGCTCTCTCACGACTCTGACCTCTCCAGCACCTAGCTGTGCAGGCCTTCTCAGCTCCCTTCCTCTTTCCAAATCCTCCATGTTTTAGAAGTTTGTGTTGCAGGCTCACAAGACCATCAGCACAGTACAAGCACCATAATCTGCCAAGTGACCCACTAGGTGGAGCCAGGTCTCAAGTTCTTCCCACTGCCCAGTGAGGGCCCTGGGAGGTCCATCAGAGGCCACCTCAGCGGCCTAATGTGTCCGCTATGACGCCATCATGCTTCCTGTGGGTAATGCCTGCCCCATCCACGAGGCACCCCTTGGTGGTTTGTAAACCTGGACCACAGGAAAGATGCTGATACCATAGAAATATGAGAGTCTAGAAAGAGCGATGGAGGGTCTCTGATCTGTGGCCCTTCACCCACTCCTCTGTTTTTCTTCATCTCTATGATGGGAAGGTCACGCCCATGTGCTCCACCACACCTGGTTTGGAAACCTTAGAAAGTTATGGAAATGAGCTGTTAGCCTCACCTGTCCGTCCCCCAGCCCTCAACAAACCATCTCTTCATTGTCTTCTGGCTCCATCTAGTGGCAAAGACTAAGCACAGCAGGCCTAGCCCAACCACCCTTCCCAGGAGCAGCCACACCTGCTGTCTTCCCCTGCAGGTCCCAGCTACTGTACTCCAGAAGGGGGAGCCCCCTGTGCTGCATGTGTGCCTGGGGAAGGGAGGCACCACCCACAGAAGAAGGGGGAGCTCGCTTCCCAGGGAAGGAGAAAGGTAGGCCAGGCTTCCCTTCCCCACTTTGTGAGGAGCCTCTTGATGGAGTGGAAAAAGGATGCAGAGTTAGGGTACCTGGGTTCAGATGCTGACACTCCTGCTCCTCAGTAGTATGAACTTGTGCAAGTCTCTGAGCCTCAATCTCTTATCTAGAAAATAATACTAGATGCTGTACAGTCCTCCCCTCCCCCCCTCCCATGATATTCATGAGCCACAGGTGATCCTCTCCTCTACTCCTCATTCATGGGTGGAAAGCCTTGGAGGGAGGGGAGGGAGACAAGGCAGGCTGAGTAAGGGCGGAAAGCCTAGAGAGAGCAGAGTCTGATCATTCCTGCCTTTCAAACTCTCTCACTTCTAAGCCCTTCTCTTCACTCACAGGGCCATTAGCCCACCGCAGTCTCTACACTGTCACTAACCTAGACTATTGCAACAGTAGACTCCTCTTTCTTCTCCAACTCCAACTGCATCTGCTCTCTCTTTTTCTCTCTCTCTCTCTCTCTCTCTCTCTCTCTCTCTCTCTCTCTCTCTGTCTCTCTCTCCCCTTCTTCATATACTGTAAAATAATCTTTTTAAGGTTCCACTGTGACCATGTTAAAGGGGCAAATTTGAATAAAAGCCACTTTTTTCTTTCTGCCTCCACAAAAGGGACAATGACAATTGTTGGTGGAAGGGGACTGTGGGAAAACATGGATCCCAATGCCCTGATGATGGGTTTCTGAACTGGTTCAATACATTAGGAGCTATTCCCCCAAAGTTACTAAGATGTCAACATTTGAGCCAGTAAAACTACCACCTAACAGATACCAAAGAGATCAAAGAAAGAGGAAAAGGATTGTTATGTTCAAAAAAAGTCTAGCAGTTTTGTTTTCAGGAGCAAAGGACTGAGAACTGAGAGCATAGCTACTGACTGGAGAATGGCTGAACAAATGGTGGTGTGTGAGTGTTGTGGAGTGTTCTCACAATATCAGAAATGGTGAAAAGGAGAATTTTCTAGAAAATGATGAAAGGCCTGTATGGCCTGGTATGAAATGAATTGAAGAGAATCATGAGAACAACACATAAGGAGAGTAATTTTGCAAATATTAAAAGGAAAACCTTTGAAAGATTTCCTAGCACTGATCTACACAATAAATTGTTCGTCTTTCATCCTCAAAGAGGAACAATGACATCACAGGGTTGGGGTCAGTGTCCAGTGTCTTTGATTGTGACTGATTAGTCCAATTAGAGCTTGGAAAGCTCTACCACAGGATGGGCAAAAAGAGTCAATTTGAAGATTTGGGATGGAGTTGTCTCTGGCTTTGCATGTCTCACATTCCCTTTATGTTACTGCCCCCTCTGTTCTGCTTGTAGAGTACAGCACCTTCTTTGGTACAGATGTGTCATTCCAGGCAGTCCTGTGACAGTGTATAGCTGTAGAAGAATTCCAACAAAAGCATGCTGCCACCTTCTGACAGAGGTGGTAGACATAAGGTGAGGAAAAGGACATGTGTCTTTTAAACATGGTGGTCACTGTGGGGATTTGCTTATTATTAAGCTTACTTGTTATGAGGTGTTTCCCCCTTTCCTCCTGGTTTTTAATGGGGTTAGGTATGAGGGAATAATGAGATTTAGCAACTGTGATAAAAAATATAGTCATTTAAATATTTCTTAAATCTACAGATGAGAACAGAAAAAAGTTCAGAAGGAAACACAGACAAGTAGGACAGTTTTGAAAGTAATATATAGAATTTGTTATATTCTTTAAATGAAAGGTTGGAAATGGAGAATCATAGCTTTTTATAGAATTCTCTTTATGTTCTGCTTGTGTAACAATGTTTATTTGGGATTATTAAATTAAGAACTAAACAAATTAAAAATACACCCTCTATACCAACTGGTTTGTGCTTAAAATATTTTTAGCAAGAAAGGACAGACAACCTTGTAGGGTGAGCCAACTCCATTAATTTTTTCACCATAAATTAAATTCTCTCCTCCCTCCTATCTCTTCCCCTCCCCACTAAGAAAAAAATGAAAGATAAACAAAAATCATTATACAAAAGGGTCCCATTGGTGGAGCTGTGAATTGGTCTCAAATTCAGAACTACTTCCAAAGAGCCAGAAATCTGTGCATACCCTTTGACCCAGTAATACTGCTACTAGGTCTGTATTCCACAAAAAAAATCAAAGTGAAAAAATACAGATAGCAATCAAAATAGTTTGGATAGAACTAAGAAAATCGAAAAAATGGTTTTTGTGTGTGGTGGTAAGGAATTGGGAACTTAGGGGATGTCCATCAATTGAGGAATATATGAACGAGATGTGGCATATGATTTTGATGGAATACTTCTGTAAGAAACGACAAAGCAGACGGCTTCAGAAAAGCCTTGGAAGACTTAGATGAGCTGATGCCAAGTGAAGTGAGCAGAGATAGAAGAGCACTGTACAAAGTAACAGCAACGTCATCATGATGATCAGCTGTGAAAGACTTGCTTTTCTGATTCTCGCAATGCTCCATGACAGTTCCTAAGAACTCATGACAAAAAAATGGGATCTACCTTCAGAGAAAGAACTGATGAGCTGAGTGGAAATTAAGCATATTTTCTTTCACATTATTCTTTTAATTGCTTTTTTCCTTCTACAACATGGCTAATATAGATGCATATTTTGCATGGCTTCCTATATATAATGGGTATTGTATTTCTTGCCTTCTGAGTGGGTGTGGGAGAGAGGGAAAGAATTTGGAGATGAAAATAAACAAATACTAAAAATTCAAACATATAGAATCAAGCAAAACAAATTCCCACATTGATCAAGTTTAACAAAATCCCATTCTGCATCCTGAGCTCGTTGTCTCTCTGTCAGGAGGTAGGGACTAGGTATCATCATGAGTCCTCCAGAATCACATTGTTAAGCTTAATTTACTGGAATGGGAATCTTCTGGTTGGCATGAGCTACTAAAGGTAGATGTTGGAGGTGGACCAGCTTGAACTTGAATTGGACTATTCCAACTCCTTCCAACTCCTTCTCTTTCATAATCTTTAATTTATCTGGATATTTTCAATTTAAGATGCTAGTCTATTGAAGTTCAAAATTCAGCTTATTCCTTGTCTGTCCCCTCTTCCACTTCTCCCTACTTCTGTTATCAAGGCTAAGGTGTCCTTTTTTCTCTCTCTCCAAGTATCATTTCTTCACGGGTCTAAAAGAAATGGCAAGGGGGTAGAAAAGGAACTTAGAATGCTTCTAAAGATGGACCCCTTCTTCTTCCAATGAACCTTAGCCCCATTTTTAAACTGCAAAAAGTCAAAAACATTCAATTTCTTCCTCTAATTTTCCACTAGCTATGGCCATCTCTAACCCATGCTACCTCCACATCAGCACATTATTCTCATCCCCTCTATTTGGTCTTCTGCTAGTTTGGAAATTTTATATTTTTAAAATAGTTGTCCATTTCTGTCATGTTCTCAGACTTTTTATATGCCACAAAGCTTATTGTTGGATTCTAGTTGCTAATCCTTCTTGCTTTCTACTTTTATTTCATGGAATAATCCGTCCTGTTCACATTCACATTTATGATTACTAACCTGTACATTTCCCTCCATTCTGTTTTCTTCTCTCTGTTTCTCTGTGTCTCTGTCTGTCTCTCTGTCTCTTTTTTCTCTCTCTACCCACTAAAATATTTTTAGATATACATAGATAAATCTAAACAGACAGATAGATTTTTCACTTTTTGAATGAATTTAGGTGAGAGTGAGGTTCATATATTACCCATTCCTCCCTCCCATTTGCCCATCCATTGTAAAAGCTCTTCCTCATGCACTTTTTAATATGAGATGATTTTCACTATACTTCTTCTCCTCCCTTTCCCTATCTCCCAATGCTTCCCTCTTTCTCAACCGTCCATTTTATTAGATCATTCAAACATAATCAACTCACTCCTGTGCCCTCCATATAGACTCCTTTAAATTGCCCTAATAATGATAAAAGTCTTAGGAGTTATATGTATCATCTTCTAAAATAGGAATATAAACAGGTTAACCTTATTAAATCACTAGTTATTTTTCTGTCATATTTATGTTTTTATTCTTTTCTTGAAAAATTTGGAAGTCAAATTTTCTGTTCAACTCCTGTCTTTTCATCAGGAATACTTGAAAGTCCTTTATATTATTAAATATCCATTTTCTCCCGTGAAGAATATATTCAGTTTTGCTGGGTGGGTTATACTTGGTTGTAATCCTAGCTCTTTTGCCTTCCAGAATATCATATCCCAAGCCCTTCACCTCTTTAACACAGTAGCTACTAAGTCTCATGTGATGCCGACTGTAGCTCCACAGTATTTGAGATTTCTTTCTGGCTGCTGCCATGATTTTGTCCTTGATCTGGGAGCTCTGAAATTTGGCTGTAATCTTCTTGGGAGTTTTCATTTGGGGATCTCTTTTAAGTCATGATCCACGAATTCTTTCAGTAATTATCTTACTCTCTCTTTCTAGGATATTGAGGCAACTTTCATTGATAATTGCCTGAAAATATATTGTCTAGGCTTTTTCTCTGATCACATCTTTCGGGTGGTCCAATGCTTCTTAAATTATCTCTCCTTAACGGATTTCTCAACTCAGTTTTCCCCCAATGAGATTTTGCATCTTAAAAATTATTTTGACTATATTTTCTCATTTCTGTGTGTCTCATGGAATAATTAGCTTCTGTTCACCCAATCTAATTTTTAAGGATTTGTATTATTCAGTGATCTTTTTGAACCACCCCGTCCTCCAATATGACAAATAATGCTTTTTAAAGAGTTATTTTTTATCAGTGAAGCCTTGTCCCCGTTTTACCATTTGGTCAATTCTGGTTTTCAGGTATTATTTTCTTCAGTGGGGTTTTTTTTGCCCTTTTTTACGCCAAGTTGTTAGTTGTACTTTCATAATTTTTTGCATTGTTTTGATTTTTTATACAAATTTCCTCTATCACACTTATTTGATTTTGAAACTAATTTTTTTTCAGTTTTTCCAGGAATTCTCACTGGGTTTGTGTTCAATTTACATTTTTTTGAGGCTTTGCCTGTAATTATTTGGACATCATTGTCATCTTCTGAATTTGTGTCTTGATCTTCCCTTTCACCACAGTAGCCATCTATGTTTGAGTTCTTTTTGTTGTATTTATTTGTTTATTTTTTCACTCTATTATTTTTTATGGTGAACTTTATGTTAAAGTTGAGATTCATTCTTGACATGGCAGGTAGTAACCCTGTCCCAAGGTTTGGACTTTTTTGCATTGTTGTTTTCAGAGCTATTTTTAGGGGCTTAAAAGTTTCTGGTATTTCCAAGGTGAGACGGTAGTAGTAATCTGAAGATCTTCCCTGCCCCTTGTATTTGCAGTCAAACAGGTACTTAGCAACTTCTTCCAGGTTAATGGTTGTGTTAAGTATTAAGACCCAGAACTTGAGAATCCCACAGTGGGATGGACTTATTGACGTAACAGGAAGAGGAAGAACAGGGAGGAGCTAATACTGTATTTAAGGTAAAGTCAAAGCCAAGAGAGGCTAGAACTTCTGGGAGCGAGCATTGTGGAGGAAGAGCAGCTGTATACAGACAGACAGACAGACAGAGACAGAGACAGAGAGAGAGAGAGAGAGAGAGAGAGAGAGAGAGAGAGAGAGAGAGAGCTGCCAGGAT